>OOFH01000003.1:0-13113 GCA_900323355.1 Merlangius merlangus
GCTCAATGTTGTCAAGATCTGAGGAGCAGATCTGAGCGGGCCAGACGTGACGCTCTCCAGTGATACGTGGGAGATTTGGGTTGGGTCGGCTCCATTTGTACGGATCTGGAACTGAATGACACGCGATAAAACCGTGTATGGGGAGAGTACAGCCCATGTTGGGAAAGAATGTGTCCAACATTGTGGCCCATTACATTTGACAGAGTCAGGCAAAGCTTTTGAACATTGTAAAAATTCTAGATGCACCTGTTTGAGCATAGTGTAAAGCTAGTCTAATGCTTGATGCGTCCACAAAGGAGTGGCCTAAAAGGTGTCAGGGAAAGACATAACCGGGAAAGGTGGTACCGCATGGCAACAAGCTGGCTAGCCGCAGCTCCGCTTCCACATAGTAAGACAAGTAGCCATGCTAGTCTTTACATTTGATGTAATTTTGGCCGTTGACACGTCAAATATAGAACCAGCCGGACTGGGGACTTTTCCTGGACTGTAGTCCACCTTCTCCCCGACCATAATTCGTTGTTTTTTTTCTTTGCATATTGAATTAGTTTGTTGTGTTTGCTTATCTACCGTTGACGCATAAAAACTCAATACATGAATCAAGTCCAGACAACTCAGTACCCATTGTGGTCAGAAGAATGTCTAGCAGGACCCAGTAGGATCTGAAGTGCCACATTCCAAGGGCCAACCTTGCCAAAGATAGGGGCTGAAGCCAAAAACACGAATATAAGTGGTTTACAGTGGTGGGAAACTCCGGTCTTTTCATGTTGGCTGACTTCCTGGAAGTGTAGGGATGGTTTCCCCGCCCTGACAGGTTAGCTACGCACGCACTTGTTAGTGAACACCCCCTGGTCACTTCACATTTACAGTAACACAGCCGTTAAAGCGTGTAAATGTTGAACATAACACCTGAAGCAGATCACCATCTGTCAGTTGGTACGACAAACAAGTAATTCTATCATAACTGTAGGAGAACATTTTATAAAATGCCGTGACTTGGGGCTCTTTTCTTTGTCCGTATACGATTTCTTCAGTGCTGACAAAACTTGTTCTGGAACAAGTGAATTTCTCCAACAACAATGAAAAGGTTGGATGGTAATTTTGAGGGAAAGAAGTTGACCAGCCTTATTTCCTCGCATCTTTGTGGTAAAGAATCGTTTTTTAAGAATACAATAACATGAGATGCATGCGCTATTCATTCCCACACCAGTCAAAACCGATAAGAACGCTTAACATAGCTAAATATAATATTTTGTACAATACCAAACTATTTCCTTACCCCTTTTTTCCACCAAGGACAATAAATAAGCCTTATCTTAATATTTGCAAATAAACAGTGCTGTTTACAAAAGAAAACAAGAGGTTTGTATCTCACCTCAAGTCCATTGACTTGTAAATGATTGGCCTAACTTAACATCTGAATAACGTTCTGCCTCAGCGACTTCGAAGGCTACTGTGAACCCTACTGGAAGTGGTTTGGCGTCCATCAACTAAGAAGATTGCTGAATACATTAAAAGCATGTGATACACTGGTTTTCCTCTCGGATAGCCCCGGGTGGCGGTGCAGGATAAATGATAAATGAGTTACATTTGAGTACCAGGAAGTCTTTTTTTAAAGTTGCTGGTCTGATGGGGATGAGGCATCCAAACTCAAATATCACACCACTTACTCACCTGTCACCACAACTCCACCCTTTGTTGTTCTAGCGCTCCACCTCCCCTGCTCATCATTCTCACCTGTCCCTCGTTAGGCACTAATCACCGTAGTCTCAGCTCCTCTCAGGCAGTGTGGCAATGTGGTTTTCACCCCGACCAACGGCATCATGTTGTTTCTGCTCAGTACTTGGACTGTCTGGCTTTGTAAATAGACACGGTATGTAAATATTAAATAGACCGCATTTACATAGCGCTTTTTGTCACCAGTAGCCACCCAAAACACCTCACAATATTACCTTACATTCACCCATTCATTCACACATTAAAACACAGATGGCGGCGTCAGCCATGCAAGGCGACAATAGGCTCGTCGTGATTGGTTAGGGTGAGATGTCTCGCTCAGGGACACCTCGACACTCACCTAGGAAGAGCCGGAGATCGAACTAGCAACCTTGCGGTTAGCAGCCAACTACCGCTCTACCGCCTGAGCTACTTGCCACCCGATGTCGTTACATACTGTATGGGCTACACTGGCCTGGTGTTTGTGCGTGTCGCTCTTGGTCATGGCAGAACGACAGCCCCTTAAAGTCTACAGCTTTGTCTACTGTCTGTAAGTTTTATTAGCGTCCTGCTAAAGCCAGATAGGCCATGCCTGCTACTGCTAACGGGAAACACCCATAGAGCAAGTGGTGAAATACACCGGTGGTTAATTTAACAAGGGGCATACAGTTGTTGCTGGAAGGAGCGAAGTGAAGAGTGTTGAAGTGTTGAAGTGTTGTTGAGAATCACACTAGCAAGATATATCACGATGCAACATGAAGTCACACTGTTAGACGATGATGATATCCGATCTGTTAATGAGGTGAGGATAGCATAGAATCCTATTTTTAGCAATAAGTTAACCTAACCCGACACGTGAATGCCATTCTTAAATGTAATCTGTTATTCATCAATAATGCAATGCATTGAACATTCCATAACTCCAGTCCAGTCCACAACTACGTTTTTTAATGCATACAGCCTGAAAATGTAAATTCTACTTTTAAACCAGGATTGCAATCATAGTGAACGTTAATGGACGCGCACCAGAAGTCAAAGTGGTGGATGAATTGGGACTGCAGTTGCAGCAGTTACTCATTCCCTTAATCACGTCCCTCGCATGGAACCGAAGCGGGCCCCAAATAAGAGCGAGGAGAACCCTGTCTCTTCATCCACATCCCCGTACCTCCAAAACACATTCTTCCAGTAACTTCCATCTCCGATAGGCCTGGACCTTTGAAGTCAGCGCACAGTCCCATGCTAAATACCGACGATTGCAATCCAATAATTGGGTGTAATCACCGTAAAGAAAAAACTTAACGTGAGGGCTCCGATAGTTCAGGTCCAAACCCTAATTTCCGACGTGCGGTCCCGTTTGAACCCCGACCGCTCCGATCATGGCTTCTCCGGACGACGTTCCCAGATGAAAGCGGGCGGACAAGACAAAGTCCTTGCTGTGTGCGGACGTCCAATCATCCCCCGTTGCTGGACTGTAAACGCCCCAAATTGTCCGTAATTACAGGAAGGAAAAATCAATGCCGACTTGGTTTTTATTTTTTCTTCAAGTTTTTCGGCCCGCACGCTTACCTCGTATCCTGGACGGGGGGGCATTAGCCTGTCAGAATCCATTGTGTGTGTTATAAGGACCCCAGGACTCACAATGAGGTCGCTGTTCTCAGGTTCCTCACGCTCCCTGCTGTGAGACCACTTGAGCTGTAGGTCACCGGTACGTCACCTGTAGAGGTGGATGGAGGGTACAGGTGTACAGGTACATGTACAGGCCTAGAGTCTATGAGGAGTTTTGGAAAGAGACTTACCGTCTGTTGATACAGTGTAGTAAGAATTTATGCAAAATGCAAGTTATTGTAAAAATTAGGCCTGTATGTACATGGGTTCACTGCTTAATCCCTCTCTCTCTCTCTCACACACACACACACACACACACACACACACACACACACACACACACATACCTGTTTTTGCTACCTGGTGGGGACACATGACAAATTGTAGCCTGGTGGGAACCACCCTTTCTGAGTGGTCTACATACAAGGCAGAAACTGATCCACACACCATGTGCAGCTGTTATAACAGCCATCACTTGAAAACTTCAGTATAACCCTCAGAAGACTGACCTGACATTTGACCAACTGCTGGGGACCCCGTCAGGTAGAACACCCTCGGGGGGACCTGTGACGTAATGTTTTCATATGCTAATTTGTATTAGCATATGACACACACATACGACTGTGTGTGTTTCAAAGGTTACCAATGGGGACCTCACCTCAAAATCTTTAAATAAACAAATTCATATACATGTCAGCAGGTGTTTGTGCCTGCCGCTATAATAATGCATTGCAACATTCAAATTAATCATTTGACAAAATAAGTTCTTACTCAACTTTATTCCTCATAGCTGTTAGAACATAGAACATAGAACATACACAGAAGTGTAACAGCCAACATTTGAGTTAAGCCACAATGAAACTCATTGAAATGGGTGCTTGCTTGAATGCAATCACAACAGAAACGATTTAACAGACTTCAAGAACTCCAAGCACTTTAAATAGTCATTCAATTACATTCATTTTCTTTTAACAAAGTCCCTCTGGTATGCTGTTATTCGGTTCTTGACGAAAAACTTCACTGTTTCCCAGGTTCTATGGTTGAGAACTAAAGGAGCTGACCTGATGCAGTCTTCACATTGTCTTTTCCCTGGTACCCTGCCAGATGTGATGCAATCTAAGAGTTTGTCCTCAACCGCCTTCACCTCTTCTTCTGTCCACTTTCTTTTTGCCACTGTTGACACACATAAAATCACAACATTTAGTTTTAAAATGGTAATTTTTCTCATCGTTTAAACATTTTGAGTATATGCTATACAAGCAATTGATGCAAGAGCAGGGTTTTTCAAACTTCTCGGGCCTAGGGCCCAGTCATGTCAGAATTTAGGGTCACAGGGCCAACCTGGACATCGTCGCACTCTCGTCAAACCCCCACCCCCCATTGAAAATATAAAACAATTTGATATAGCCTATACAGTATGTAAAAGAATCATACATACTATTTGGCAGATTCTGTGGGAAGAACCCAACCAATTCAGTAAACCATAAAGGTCATTACCTTAGTTTAGACTTTCATGCCTTTTAGATCTTTAGCCTAAAACATATATTTGTCTTTTCTTTGCCCTGCGGACCAGTGTGCACCTCGTTGCAGACCGGCGCCGTTCCCCGGCCCATAGTTTGAGAAACACTGTGCTTGAGCATTGTCTGTTATAGTTAAGCTGGCCTGCATTTAATACCAAGCTAAGAAACCACCATAACTCTGGAGACCTACAATTTCAGGTGCGTGATTACAGATGCAGACACTGTGGGACTTAGTGAAAATGTCTTTCAGATTATGTTTGTCAGATTCAGCACCTGTTTATCAAAGTGCAAAGGTAAGTTAGCATTGTATGACAAAGAATATGTTAACTTTAGATAAATTCATAGTTTTCTTAGTTTTAGGCATCAGAAAACATCACATAAACATTTGGCCAAAATTCTACTAAAAGATCTTTCAGTTCATTACTATAGCAACACAGGCAAGTTCTCAGTTCAGCGATTTTCACTCTTTACCTGACTTTGAAGGCATCTTTCTTCCTTTTGTAGACATCTGGGCATTTGGAAGTTCCTCTGGAAATCAAATCAAAAGAAACACTTCATGATTTTTGGCACACCATACACAAAACATAAATATAAAAAAATAAAAGCATTCAACACGTAGCAACAGTAGCCTATTGATACCGCACAAAGGTTGCACAGTAAGACCTTGATAAAATTAAACAAGAAAGATAAAATGTAATGTTGTAAATGTTGTAATATTGTTTTAGTCAACTCAACAGAGGAACAATATGAGGGAGATTTAATGCAATCAAGCTTTCAATGATGAAGCAGGCAAGTTCGTCCTCAAGCCACTACATTACCTGTAGACGTTGAAGGGGATTGGCTTCGCTTCTTTGGCTGGTGCCTTTCACTCACCCTTGAAGACTGGCAGTCAACTAAACAGAGGAATAATACGAGGGAGATTTAATGCAATTAAGCTTTCAATGATGAAGCAGGCAAGTTCATCCTCAAGCCACTACATTACCTGTAGAATTTGAAGGGGATTGGCTTTGCTTCTTTGGCTGTTGCCTTTCATTCACCCTTGACGACTGGCTGTTAACCAAACATTCCTCTGAAAGACATACATAAACAATGGTATACTTGTAAGTCTGCAGGAACAAGACAGTTTCAATTGGGCCTAGAATTGCAATGTGTGAATTTTCATCATACCACAGATTACCTTACCTTTAGATGTTGAAGGAGACTGGTGTCGCTTCCTTGGCTGTGGCGCCTCATTCTCACTCTCTTCATCGTCACTTTCAGACACGTTACTGCCTAAATCCACCTTCTCTGCAATGTGGAGAAAAATGCATGCTTTACTTGTAGCTGTACTAAACAGCTGTGAATAGTGTACAATAACAACTGCAATGTCTTGTGTCTTACCATTAGGCTCAAGATTGATCTCGTCAAGATTTTTACCCTTGAATTCTGCAACTCTTCCCTGTTCCAGGGCTAACAGCACCTTGCTGATTTTGGCTAGCTGCAGCGTCCCTTCAGGCAGCCTGTAAAACTGTCTATGTACTCTGATGTCATGTCCCATGAAATCAGCTAACTGGTCCATCTCAGTGTCCTTTAGATTAAGAACTTTTGAGACGGTAGCCACATGTTTACGCAGCTTTGTGCATGACAGAGCCTTTGGAAATTTGGCCCCACACTCCTGGGCAACTTTCCTGATGCAGGATGTGCCGTGGAAGTAGGATTTCTCAGTCATGGGCGTTGCAAAAAAGAAAATGTTTTCATCCAGTACACCACATGTTTGACGAGTATTTACAAGGAGCTCCATGGAATCCAGCATGCCTGGAGTAAGGAGTATTGGGACCTTTCTGTCTCGCTTGCCCCTGACCTCAATCCGTTGAAAATGCTGACAGAGCTTTTTCTCAACTTCCGATAAGGCATCAGCGACATCGGAATGAACGACTGAATTGTTTCGAAGAAGATAGGTGTTCAACTTCAATTTTGAAACTTCTCCAGGCCTCCGGCGATTGAAAAGGATCAGATCACATAATGTCGCTTTGGCAAGCTGTGACCAGTTCTTTTGATTTTTTTCTGATTTTATTTTTTCTTGATAGAGTTTAGTATTGTTGTTCAGATGCACATGCATTTTTTTGACATCCTCTGTAAAAGGGAGAAGTTCTGGGCAGTTCCACTTTGCTTCCCTAAGTGTTTTCAGGGCTGATGCTGACACACATTCATTCCATTTAGTGGTGTACATTTCCTTGAACCGTTTCACATTTTTGATGTTGTCTTCCTCTCCTGCCATCATTGCCTCACATTCAGCAATATCAGCCATTCTCTTGAGGGTGTGGCCCAGTTTCAATGCCAAAGAGGGGACTTTGTAGACCTCTTCGTCTTCTTGGAATCCTGCTGTATCTTTAACAGCCTGAATTACATGACAGAAGTTTGAGGGCGTGAAAAAGTCTTTGATTCCATGAAGCGGCCCCGTTTTCTTTGCACTTAGCAACAGCCTTCCAGCCTCACGCATTTTAGTTCTGATATATTCATGCTTAGTTTTGTCACTGCCCATTTTGTTGCATAAATGTTCTCCAAATTTGATGATGCATACATCACTTTTAACTGCCTGTGTTATTTCGTCTTGCTTCATGTCACTTATGAGCTTCCATAGCTTCTTACTTACACCTTCAGGGACGGGCTGTGCATAGGCGCAGAGTGCTTGAACTTGAGATCTGCCTGGCTTTGTGGGCTGGCACTTCTTGGCCAAATTACACCTTTGCATATGCCTCCAAAGAGACTTTCGTCGAAACAGCCCATGGCAATGTAAACAATGCATGTAGTCCTTCACGTCCACATGCTTGGCAGTTGTTTGTTGACGTGGCACCAATTCACCTTTGCCTGCCTTCAGAACCTCTATGTTGTGCTCACGGTTCCCTTTATTCCTCAAAAGATCAAGAATAACCTTTCTTTCTTTAGACCCCTTACGAAAAGAAAGTGCTCTTGCTACCTCAAGCTCATCCTTATGCACTTGGGCCAAGTGCCTTGCCATTTTGCTGAATGGTTTGTGGCAGGAAAAGCAATACTGCTTTTTGTTATACACCCTTTGGCCATATGCAGTCTTCTTCAACTTCATTACAGAAACATCACTGTTGTCATCATTTACTGGCTGAGTTGATGTCTCCTTATCTTCGGGAGGGGAAGACTGTTGGGCTGCAATCATGGAAGATGAATTATCATCGCTGCTGTCTAAGGTCACATTGGGAGATGAGAGACGGGTCGATGACAGACGTCTGCTTTTCCCCTCTTGAGATTCTTCTGAACAGTCTGATTCTTCTGAATCTGGCACAAAATCATTGTCGCTGTTTTCAATGCTGCTAACTTCTGCTGCAAAGCTGTCATCTGAAGCTGAACTGATCTGTAATGATTGTCTGGTTAGCTGTAAATAAAAAAACTGGCTTCAGTTTAAAAACATAAAAGTTGATATATGTAGGGTTCAGTTTAAGTTCCTAAACATCCAAACAAGCCTACAGAAAATGTACAATGAAACACATTGTGCAGCATCACCTGTTAAAGACCTGCTGTTTAAATGGTTTTAACCATAGCAAGATACAAAGAACAATACAGTTAAACAAATTACCTGAGAGGGAGAGGGACAGAGAGACAGAGAGAGGGACAGAGGGAGAGCAGAGATATAGAGAGGGACAGAGGTAGAGAGAGAGAGAGGAGAGAGAGGGACAGAGGGAGAGCGATGGAGAGGGAGGGAGAAAGGGAGAGAGAGAGAGAGAAGGAGTGAGAGAGGGAGAGAGGAGAGAGACAGAGAGAGGAAGAGATAGAGAAGGGGAGAGGGAGAGTGACACTTACAAATACACTCTCAGTCCTCTCTAGCTCTGAAACTTCTTGGGCTCCTGAGGGTGCAGAAGAAACGGGCAATTCCAGAATGATGGTATCCGCATCACTGTCTGTGTCCTGGAAAGAGACGACCAATATCAAGTACTTTTTTTCAACCAGCCTGTTCCAATTGTGACTACATACCCTCTTAAAATTAATTAATTTACCATCATCATTCTCAACGTGCAAGGAAATTGAATTTGAAATATTACTACTTGTGTTAAGCTAATTGCTTTAACAAACTGACATCAATTAACATAATTAATAAAGAGTAAAAGTAGTTTGAAAAAAGGCAAGAAAATCATTCACAAATAAACATAAGAATTCAGATCTGAACGCACATTAACAAAGGCGTTTTCATCATGGGGAGGTGGGGCTTCAGCATCTTGGTCCTGCGGAGGTGTCATGGTGTCAAACCTTGATTGCTTTGGACATTCCTTTGCCTGAAATACATTTGAAACGTAAATGTAGTTATACAAATCCTTTATATTCACTTAACTCTGCATGCTACACAAGTGTTAAGTACATGAAATACATAGTTCTGCTTTAACAAATGTGTAATGCATGAAATATTAGATTTAATATGGATATTTACCTTGTCTGTTTTTTATATATATTAATTTAATCCACCAGATTTTGTGAATGTTTCTTAACAAGCTACTGAAATGAAAGCATGCCATGAAACTGCCTAATGTGCATCACCTTCAGTCGTGAATGTCTCCTGAGTCCTTCAATGTGACATTTAAGCCTTTCTTTGGCCTCCTTGCTTAGGCCTCCAGTCATCATGCGTTTATTTGGTCTATTGAAAATGTAAAGAAAAATTAACGATTGTATGTAGGCTACACATAAAGACAACATGACAGACAGTAATCGTGTTTTAACTACAAGGGAGCAATGTCGCAACGCAGATGACCCATCCAAATTGAAAGCGATTCATAGCACGTCGCCAGAACGAGCCTGCCAGATGGGTAGCCTGCCTGAGCACTCTCGCCGTCGCTCCTCACCTGCTCCCCATGTGCTTTGAGCCACCTTAAGCTAGCATTTTCATTGAAAGCATGTGTGCTGTCGTGTCAATGGTCAATACATTCAAAATAAATCTCTCATAGTTAACTATTAGCTATTCGTGAAAACATCCAAGTCCAATTTAAACGAAATCATGAAATATTGTAGCTAGTCCTGACTAATTACAGCAGAAACCAAAATGCTGGCTAGTTGACATTAAGGCCTACCTAAAAGTAGCCTTCTTTGTCACCTAAATCTACCTGAAGTAGAAGGAACATGCATAATCTTCATAATTTACATTTGACAATAATGTAATAAATGAAGTATTACTTTATTTTCAAATTTCTTGAGAGAAACTGTCCCACCTAATATTAATATTAATTAATAGCCTACTGCATTATTATATATTAATATGTATTAATATCGCGTTAATACTGCATCTTGCAACACATGCTCCTCCACCCTCTCATAACCCTCTCAACAGGATGCCTTAAATGAGCAAAGAGTCCATTTGGATGTATATGTAGCTAACTCGGTACGGCCACACCAAACGCGTTACTCGCGTTAGGGGCGTCGAAAAACGGCATTTTTGCATAGGGAACCATTGGTTTAGGAGCGTAGACGCGTTACACGCGTTAAAGCGGCGCGTTAGGGGCGTTAGACACGGCAGACGCACGTAATGACGCACGTAAACGCACCAGCGCGCCGAGTTCAAAAAATTGAACTTTTAACGTGAGTAACGCGTGACGCTTGCACAGAAGCACATGGCGGACATCTTACTCTTTATTCTGGGTGGAAATGGTACATAGTTACGCCATTAAAAGTGTTTATGTAAATATTTTTAGCGAGAAATGTGCATTTTACTTTCATAATGTTCGCTCTGTGAATGTGTAGGATGTTTGGTTTAACAGTTATGACGAAGAGGGAACGCTCCATTCACTTGCATGGGCAGAGTCTTGGGTTGCTAAGCAACCTCAACGTCTTTGGCGGACTATTTCTCTGCTGATCAACACTACGAAGGCAGGAAACACACCAGACATACCATGTGAAGTTATTTAACCCGATTATTGTTATTTATATCCGAGATTATTTAATCTAACCCGATCTAATCTCTATCATGCACCCAAACACGGCGGCGTTTGGGTTTCCTACCTCGGACTCCTAAATACAGCGCAGCGATGGTGGCTGCTTAGGCGCGTTGAACCATTTTTGTGACCCACAATGATCAAGCGGCGAGTTAGTAACACGTTTGGTGTGGCCTTTTTTTGTGGCCTTTCTGGTATGGCCTACCTTTAGGGTTCCATTCCATTTTAGTAGGCTACTCCAAACTCCGTGACCACGCAGATGCTTTGACGGAGTCGTGCTTTTTTGGCCGTTATTACATTATTGGCCGTTATAACGTTATTGGTTGCTACAGGGACTCATCTCATTCTATAAATGAATATAAATCAAATAAATGCAAATGCATGAAATAAAGACCTTCACACTCGAGGTCACTCTCTGCTCCCCCTAGTCAGACATGGTTTTTTTTTTTCCATTTCGGCCTCAGACGCGACGTGGTCCCGCTGCCCTTGAGGGTCCACCAGACCTCCACACTCGGGGTTTCCTTACCCTATTAACTACGGTAAGCAGTGAGTGGCCCCGAGTGTGGAGGTCTGGTGGACCCTCCAGGGCAGCGGGACCACGTAGTGTAGGACTAGGGCTTAGTCCGAGCAGGTGAACCCTTTCGGCCTCACACACCACGTTGTCCCGCTGCCCGTGACGTTGTGCTGCTGCACTCAAACGCGAGGATGACATATCATATATATATGCATTTATATATATATATATGTATTTAGGCTAAAAATAGGTTCGGCGCTTGTCGCGGTATGGACATATAAATAAATAGATGCCAATCTTACCTTATTTCTTCCATCATTCCTCCATTACACGAAGTCACACGTGTGCTGGCTCCATCGAAATGGCTGTATGTCAGTTCTGCTCTTCAATTTATCTTAAGTTTTTTCTAAACTAAAATGCCGGCCACACTGTGTGACGTTACTCTCACATTTCCGTTAAAATATCTCCACTATGAGGATTTCACCAATATTATATATTCAATAATAATAATAATAATAATAATAATAATAATAATAACAATAATAATTTCAGTGAGAAACATGTTGTATAGTGTAATTTAAATTTGTGTGGTGGGGACCTGGTATGTCAGGTGCACACACAGTTCTTACATTTTTCTAAACTAAAATGCCGGCCACACTTTGTGACGTTACTCTCACATTTCCGTTAAAATATCTCCACTATGAGGATTTCACCAATATAATATATTCAATAATAATAATAATAATAATAATAACAATAATAATAATAACAATAATAATTTCAGTGAGAAACATGTTGTATCGTGTAATTTAAATTTGTGCGGTGGGGACCTGGTATGTCAGGTGCACACACAGTTCTTAAAACTTCCAGTAAGTTCATCAGGCCTTGGATGATCTCTTGGAGGTGGGGGAGGGGTTGGTGTGGTGGGGACCTGGTATGTCAGGTGCACACACAGTTCTTACATTTTTCTAAACTAAAATGCCGGTCACACAGTCTCACATTTCCGTTAAAATATCTCCACTATGAGGATTTCACCAATATTATATATTCAATAATAATAATAATAATAATAATAATAATAATAATAATAATAACAATAATAATTTCAGTGAGAAACATGTTGTATAGTGTAATTTAAATTTGTGTGGTGGGGACCTGGTATGTCAGGTGCACACACAGTTCTTAAAATGTTCTAAACTAAAATGCCGGCCACACTGTGTGACGTTACTCTCACATTTCCGTTAAAATATCTCCACTATGAGGATTTCACCAATATTATATATTCAATAATAATAATAATAATAATAATAATAATAATAATAACAATAACAATAATAATTTCAATGAGAAACATGTTGTTTAGTGTAATTTAAATTTGTGTGGTGGGGACCTGGTATGTCAGGTGCACACACAGTTCTTAAAACTTCCAGTAAGTTCATCAGGCCTTCGATGATCTCTTGGAGGTGGGGGAGGGGTTGGTGTGGTGGGGACCTGGTATGTCAGGTGCACACACAGTTCTTAAAATGTTCTAAACTAAAATGCCGGCCACACTGTGTGACGTTACTCTCACATTTCCGTTAAAATATCTCCACTATGAGGATTTCACCAATATTATATATTCAATAATAATAATAATAATAATAATAATAATAATAATAATAATAATAATAATAGCAATGATTATTTCAGTGAGAAACATGTTGTATAGTGTAATTTAAATTTGTGTGGTGGGGACCTGGTATGTCAGGTGCACACACAGTTCTTAAAACTTCCAGTAAGTTCATCAGGCCTTCGATGATCTCTTGGAGGCGGGTGAGGGGTGGGCGTGGAAGGGGGC
>OOFH01000005.1:0-11262 GCA_900323355.1 Merlangius merlangus
GTGCGCAAGAGCCGCGCCCAGACACCCCAGCAGCAGACGATCATCGTCCACAACGACGAGGAGGCCCTGGCCACACTGCAGTGTAGGCAACCACGACCATCACACGATGCAACCGGCTGAGTCAATACAACTCTCACCTGGCATAACGCACATGAAAGGCAACACGACGAGGACTATATACTATTTACAGCTTGGTCGTTTGGCTGATGCTTTTATGCAGAGCGACTTACAATGAATCAGTGTAGATGTCATGAACCAGATAGGGGTTAAGGCATCGTGCTCGAGACTGGGAGGCCAACCGCCTGGTGATATTACGGTTCAACCCCAAAACCGTTAGTAGCAACACTTTTGTTCCTTTGTCGTAATACGTGATACTGTTGAGGGTTGATTGGTGGGTGTTTTGTGTCCATGCTGCCGGCAGCCCTACAGTCGGGCCAGGTGCTCACCCAGGAGAGGCTCCAGGCCCTTGGGCAGGAACACGTCATCGTGACCCAGGAGCAGTCCTTGTCCGACCAGGTACGCGCTTGACAGCGCACCGACTCTTCTGGGGCGCCTTTATTTATCTAGCCATGTTTGTTAAAATCTCATTCTTTGCATTGATTGGTGGGTGGGTTTATAACAGACTTGATTGATGAATTGATTGACGGATGTTTTCAGGAGGAGGGGTCTTACATCCAGCAGATCACTACCATGGATGGACAGACTGTTCAGCAGCTGATGTCGGGGGACAATCAAGTGACTGAGGTAGGGTTCGCTTTGAAGAGGACATTAACCTCCCAAAAAGATTTTAAACAGTGAAATATAGGTTTACATTTTGAAGCTAAGCAGCCAGGTTTATAAACCAAGTGCTTCCCCACGCTGACTCTGGAGCGTGTAACTTTGTGTATCTTCCCCTTGCCCTCCATGCTGTCCTGAAACCCCTGATGCCAGCCTGAGGCTGTTCCTTAACGCTGTGGTCCCTGCAGGTGCAGTACATCATCTCAGAGGACGGCGTGCAGCACCTGCTGCCCCAGGAGTACGTGGTGCTGGGCGATGGGAACCACATCCAGGTATGGACCACAGCCTGGCCTGTGAAGCCTGGGAGATCATGACCCAAATGACATGCATTTTGCTTGACCAATTATCTACTACCATTAATCCTATAGATTAAATTGATATAGTGCTTTTCTAGAAGACTTAATAAAAGTAAAAAAAAGGGCAGAAAATCCATAAAAAAAAGACACAGGAGAATATTCAATAGCCTACAGATAGCAGAAAGCAGGACAGAGGGAGAGGGAGGGTGAGACATTAAACGGTAGTAAAAAAAAAGAGTTAGTTTTGAATGATGCTTTGAACTAGAGTTGAGAGGCGGGGGCTCCGATCTGTCTGCGTAGAGAACTCCAGCTGCCGGGGGGCTGCGATGTAGACCCCCCCCGTCACCCCGTGGTTTTGGTTCTGCTTGTGATTGTTTAACGTCTTTTTTTTTAACGTCTCTTTCCCCCAGATGGCAGATGGACAGATCATCCAGTATGAACACGACGGGTCGTTTCTGCAGGAACAGGTGGGTTCAACCTTAAATACTACTTAAATAAAATACTACTTAAATACTACTTCTCTCTGATCACTCAGAGGGTGCAGAGGGAACCAAGTCGAGACTGAACGCTCCGCTCCTCTTTCTGTTCTGTGTGCAGATTGCAGTGAGTCACGACGGTCAGATCCAGTACTTGCCTATCAGCTCCAAGCAGCAGATCGTCATCCCAGAAGAGCTGGAGGCTGCGGCCCATTCTGCCGTCACAGGTTAGCACGCACGCACACACACACACACACACACATACCTGTTTTTGCTACCTGGTGGGGACACATGACAAATTGTAGCCTGGTGGGAACCACCCTTTCTGAGTGGTCTACATACAAGGCAGAAACTGATCCACACACCATGTGCAGCTGTTATAACAGCCATCACTTGAAAACTTCAGTATAACCCTCAGAAGACTGACCTGACATTTGACCAACTGCTGGGGACCCCGTCAGGTAGAACACCCTCGGGGGGACCTGTGACGTAATGTTTTCATATGCTAATTTGTATTAGCATATGACACACACATACGACTGTGTGTGTTTCAAAGGTTACCAATGGGGACCTCACCTCAAAATCTTTAAATAAACAAATTCATATACATGTCAGCAGGTGTTTGTGCCTGCCGCTATAATAATGCATTGCAACATTCAAATTAATCATTTGACAAAATAAGTTCTTACTCAACTTTATTCCTCATAGCTGTTAGAACATAGAACATAGAACATACACAGAAGTGTAACAGCCAACATTTGAGTTAAGCCACAATGAAACTCATTGAAATGGGTGCTTGCTTGAATGCAATCACAACAGAAACGATTTAACAGACTTCAAGAACTCCAAGCACTTTAAATAGTCATTCAATTACATTCATTTTCTTTTAACAAAGTCCCTCTGGTATGCTGTTATTCGGTTCTTGACGAAAAACTTCACTGTTTCCCAGGTTCTATGGTTGAGAACTAAAGGAGCTGACCTGATGCAGTCTTCACATTGTCTTTTCCCTGGTACCCTGCCAGATGTGATGCAATCTAAGAGTTTGTCCTCAACCGCCTTCACCTCTTCTTCTGTCCACTTTCTTTTTGCCACTGTTGACACACATAAAATCACAACATTTAGTTTTAAAATGGTAATTTTTCTCATCGTTTAAACATTTTGAGTATATGCTATACAAGCAATTGATGCAAGAGCAGGGTTTTTCAAACTTCTCGGGCCTAGGGCCCAGTCATGTCAGAATTTAGGGTCACAGGGCCAACCTGGACATCGTCGCACTCTCGTCAAACCCCCACCCCCCATTGAAAATATAAAACAATTTGATATAGCCTATACAGTATGTAAAAGAATCATACATACTATTTGGCAGATTCTGTGGGAAGAACCCAACCAATTCAGTAAACCATAAAGGTCATTACCTTAGTTTAGACTTTCATGCCTTTTAGATCTTTAGCCTAAAACATATATTTGTCTTTTCTTTGCCCTGCGGACCAGTGTGCACCTCGTTGCAGACCGGCGCCGTTCCCCGGCCCATAGTTTGAGAAACACTGTGCTTGAGCATTGTCTGTTATAGTTAAGCTGGCCTGCATTTAATACCAAGCTAAGAAACCACCATAACTCTGGAGACCTACAATTTCAGGTGCGTGATTACAGATGCAGACACTGTGGGACTTAGTGAAAATGTCTTTCAGATTATGTTTGTCAGATTCAGCACCTGTTTATCAAAGTGCAAAGGTAAGTTAGCATTGTATGACAAAGAATATGTTAACTTTAGATAAATTCATAGTTTTCTTAGTTTTAGGCATCAGAAAACATCACATAAACATTTGGCCAAAATTCTACTAAAAGATCTTTCAGTTCATTACTATAGCAACACAGGCAAGTTCTCAGTTCAGCGATTTTCACTCTTTACCTGACTTTGAAGGCATCTTTCTTCCTTTTGTAGACATCTGGGCATTTGGAAGTTCCTCTGGAAATCAAATCAAAAGAAACACTTCATGATTTTTGGCACACCATACACAAAACATAAATATAAAAAAATAAAAGCATTCAACACGTAGCAACAGTAGCCTATTGATACCGCACAAAGGTTGCACAGTAAGACCTTGATAAAATTAAACAAGAAAGATAAAATGTAATGTTGTAAATGTTGTAATATTGTTTTAGTCAACTCAACAGAGGAACAATATGAGGGAGATTTAATGCAATCAAGCTTTCAATGATGAAGCAGGCAAGTTCGTCCTCAAGCCACTACATTACCTGTAGACGTTGAAGGGGATTGGCTTCGCTTCTTTGGCTGGTGCCTTTCACTCACCCTTGAAGACTGGCAGTCAACTAAACAGAGGAATAATACGAGGGAGATTTAATGCAATTAAGCTTTCAATGATGAAGCAGGCAAGTTCATCCTCAAGCCACTACATTACCTGTAGAATTTGAAGGGGATTGGCTTTGCTTCTTTGGCTGTTGCCTTTCATTCACCCTTGACGACTGGCTGTTAACCAAACATTCCTCTGAAAGACATACATAAACAATGGTATACTTGTAAGTCTGCAGGAACAAGACAGTTTCAATTGGGCCTAGAATTGCAATGTGTGAATTTTCATCATACCACAGATTACCTTACCTTTAGATGTTGAAGGAGACTGGTGTCGCTTCCTTGGCTGTGGCGCCTCATTCTCACTCTCTTCATCGTCACTTTCAGACACGTTACTGCCTAAATCCACCTTCTCTGCAATGTGGAGAAAAATGCATGCTTTACTTGTAGCTGTACTAAACAGCTGTGAATAGTGTACAATAACAACTGCAATGTCTTGTGTCTTACCATTAGGCTCAAGATTGATCTCGTCAAGATTTTTACCCTTGAATTCTGCAACTCTTCCCTGTTCCAGGGCTAACAGCACCTTGCTGATTTTGGCTAGCTGCAGCGTCCCTTCAGGCAGCCTGTAAAACTGTCTATGTACTCTGATGTCATGTCCCATGAAATCAGCTAACTGGTCCATCTCAGTGTCCTTTAGATTAAGAACTTTTGAGACGGTAGCCACATGTTTACGCAGCTTTGTGCATGACAGAGCCTTTGGAAATTTGGCCCCACACTCCTGGGCAACTTTCCTGATGCAGGATGTGCCGTGGAAGTAGGATTTCTCAGTCATGGGCGTTGCAAAAAAGAAAATGTTTTCATCCAGTACACCACATGTTTGACGAGTATTTACAAGGAGCTCCATGGAATCCAGCATGCCTGGAGTAAGGAGTATTGGGACCTTTCTGTCTCGCTTGCCCCTGACCTCAATCCGTTGAAAATGCTGACAGAGCTTTTTCTCAACTTCCGATAAGGCATCAGCGACATCGGAATGAACGACTGAATTGTTTCGAAGAAGATAGGTGTTCAACTTCAATTTTGAAACTTCTCCAGGCCTCCGGCGATTGAAAAGGATCAGATCACATAATGTCGCTTTGGCAAGCTGTGACCAGTTCTTTTGATTTTTTTCTGATTTTATTTTTTCTTGATAGAGTTTAGTATTGTTGTTCAGATGCACATGCATTTTTTTGACATCCTCTGTAAAAGGGAGAAGTTCTGGGCAGTTCCACTTTGCTTCCCTAAGTGTTTTCAGGGCTGATGCTGACACACATTCATTCCATTTAGTGGTGTACATTTCCTTGAACCGTTTCACATTTTTGATGTTGTCTTCCTCTCCTGCCATCATTGCCTCACATTCAGCAATATCAGCCATTCTCTTGAGGGTGTGGCCCAGTTTCAATGCCAAAGAGGGGACTTTGTAGACCTCTTCGTCTTCTTGGAATCCTGCTGTATCTTTAACAGCCTGAATTACATGACAGAAGTTTGAGGGCGTGAAAAAGTCTTTGATTCCATGAAGCGGCCCCGTTTTCTTTGCACTTAGCAACAGCCTTCCAGCCTCACGCATTTTAGTTCTGATATATTCATGCTTAGTTTTGTCACTGCCCATTTTGTTGCATAAATGTTCTCCAAATTTGATGATGCATACATCACTTTTAACTGCCTGTGTTATTTCGTCTTGCTTCATGTCACTTATGAGCTTCCATAGCTTCTTACTTACACCTTCAGGGACGGGCTGTGCATAGGCGCAGAGTGCTTGAACTTGAGATCTGCCTGGCTTTGTGGGCTGGCACTTCTTGGCCAAATTACACCTTTGCATATGCCTCCAAAGAGACTTTCGTCGAAACAGCCCATGGCAATGTAAACAATGCATGTAGTCCTTCACGTCCACATGCTTGGCAGTTGTTTGTTGACGTGGCACCAATTCACCTTTGCCTGCCTTCAGAACCTCTATGTTGTGCTCACGGTTCCCTTTATTCCTCAAAAGATCAAGAATAACCTTTCTTTCTTTAGACCCCTTACGAAAAGAAAGTGCTCTTGCTACCTCAAGCTCATCCTTATGCACTTGGGCCAAGTGCCTTGCCATTTTGCTGAATGGTTTGTGGCAGGAAAAGCAATACTGCTTTTTGTTATACACCCTTTGGCCATATGCAGTCTTCTTCAACTTCATTACAGAAACATCACTGTTGTCATCATTTACTGGCTGAGTTGATGTCTCCTTATCTTCGGGAGGGGAAGACTGTTGGGCTGCAATCATGGAAGATGAATTATCATCGCTGCTGTCTAAGGTCACATTGGGAGATGAGAGACGGGTCGATGACAGACGTCTGCTTTTCCCCTCTTGAGATTCTTCTGAACAGTCTGATTCTTCTGAATCTGGCACAAAATCATTGTCGCTGTTTTCAATGCTGCTAACTTCTGCTGCAAAGCTGTCATCTGAAGCTGAACTGATCTGTAATGATTGTCTGGTTAGCTGTAAATAAAAAAACTGGCTTCAGTTTAAAAACATAAAAGTTGATATATGTAGGGTTCAGTTTAAGTTCCTAAACATCCAAACAAGCCTACAGAAAATGTACAATGAAACACATTGTGCAGCATCACCTGTTAAAGACCTGCTGTTTAAATGGTTTTAACCATAGCAAGATACAAAGAACAATACAGTTAAACAAATTACCTGAGAGGGAGAGGGACAGAGAGACAGAGAGAGGGACAGAGGGAGAGCAGAGATATAGAGAGGGACAGAGGTAGAGAGAGAGAGAGGAGAGAGAGGGACAGAGGGAGAGCGATGGAGAGGGAGGGAGAAAGGGAGAGAGAGAGAGAGAAGGAGTGAGAGAGGGAGAGAGGAGAGAGACAGAGAGAGGAAGAGATAGAGAAGGGGAGAGGGAGAGTGACACTTACAAATACACTCTCAGTCCTCTCTAGCTCTGAAACTTCTTGGGCTCCTGAGGGTGCAGAAGAAACGGGCAATTCCAGAATGATGGTATCCGCATCACTGTCTGTGTCCTGGAAAGAGACGACCAATATCAAGTACTTTTTTTCAACCAGCCTGTTCCAATTGTGACTACATACCCTCTTAAAATTAATTAATTTACCATCATCATTCTCAACGTGCAAGGAAATTGAATTTGAAATATTACTACTTGTGTTAAGCTAATTGCTTTAACAAACTGACATCAATTAACATAATTAATAAAGAGTAAAAGTAGTTTGAAAAAAGGCAAGAAAATCATTCACAAATAAACATAAGAATTCAGATCTGAACGCACATTAACAAAGGCGTTTTCATCATGGGGAGGTGGGGCTTCAGCATCTTGGTCCTGCGGAGGTGTCATGGTGTCAAACCTTGATTGCTTTGGACATTCCTTTGCCTGAAATACATTTGAAACGTAAATGTAGTTATACAAATCCTTTATATTCACTTAACTCTGCATGCTACACAAGTGTTAAGTACATGAAATACATAGTTCTGCTTTAACAAATGTGTAATGCATGAAATATTAGATTTAATATGGATATTTACCTTGTCTGTTTTTTATATATATTAATTTAATCCACCAGATTTTGTGAATGTTTCTTAACAAGCTACTGAAATGAAAGCATGCCATGAAACTGCCTAATGTGCATCACCTTCAGTCGTGAATGTCTCCTGAGTCCTTCAATGTGACATTTAAGCCTTTCTTTGGCCTCCTTGCTTAGGCCTCCAGTCATCATGCGTTTATTTGGTCTATTGAAAATGTAAAGAAAAATTAACGATTGTATGTAGGCTACACATAAAGACAACATGACAGACAGTAATCGTGTTTTAACTACAAGGGAGCAATGTCGCAACGCAGATGACCCATCCAAATTGAAAGCGATTCATAGCACGTCGCCAGAACGAGCCTGCCAGATGGGTAGCCTGCCTGAGCACTCTCGCCGTCGCTCCTCACCTGCTCCCCATGTGCTTTGAGCCACCTTAAGCTAGCATTTTCATTGAAAGCATGTGTGCTGTCGTGTCAATGGTCAATACATTCAAAATAAATCTCTCATAGTTAACTATTAGCTATTCGTGAAAACATCCAAGTCCAATTTAAACGAAATCATGAAATATTGTAGCTAGTCCTGACTAATTACAGCAGAAACCAAAATGCTGGCTAGTTGACATTAAGGCCTACCTAAAAGTAGCCTTCTTTGTCACCTAAATCTACCTGAAGTAGAAGGAACATGCATAATCTTCATAATTTACATTTGACAATAATGTAATAAATGAAGTATTACTTTATTTTCAAATTTCTTGAGAGAAACTGTCCCACCTAATATTAATATTAATTAATAGCCTACTGCATTATTATATATTAATATGTATTAATATCGCGTTAATACTGCATCTTGCAACACATGCTCCTCCACCCTCTCATAACCCTCTCAACAGGATGCCTTAAATGAGCAAAGAGTCCATTTGGATGTATATGTAGCTAACTCGGTACGGCCACACCAAACGCGTTACTCGCGTTAGGGGCGTCGAAAAACGGCATTTTTGCATAGGGAACCATTGGTTTAGGAGCGTAGACGCGTTACACGCGTTAAAGCGGCGCGTTAGGGGCGTTAGACACGGCAGACGCACGTAATGACGCACGTAAACGCACCAGCGCGCCGAGTTCAAAAAATTGAACTTTTAACGTGAGTAACGCGTGACGCTTGCACAGAAGCACATGGCGGACATCTTACTCTTTATTCTGGGTGGAAATGGTACATAGTTACGCCATTAAAAGTGTTTATGTAAATATTTTTAGCGAGAAATGTGCATTTTACTTTCATAATGTTCGCTCTGTGAATGTGTAGGATGTTTGGTTTAACAGTTATGACGAAGAGGGAACGCTCCATTCACTTGCATGGGCAGAGTCTTGGGTTGCTAAGCAACCTCAACGTCTTTGGCGGACTATTTCTCTGCTGATCAACACTACGAAGGCAGGAAACACACCAGACATACCATGTGAAGTTATTTAACCCGATTATTGTTATTTATATCCGAGATTATTTAATCTAACCCGATCTAATCTCTATCATGCACCCAAACACGGCGGCGTTTGGGTTTCCTACCTCGGACTCCTAAATACAGCGCAGCGATGGTGGCTGCTTAGGCGCGTTGAACCATTTTTGTGACCCACAATGATCAAGCGGCGAGTTAGTAACACGTTTGGTGTGGCCTTTTTTTGTGGCCTTTCTGGTATGGCCTACCTTTAGGGTTCCATTCCATTTTAGTAGGCTACTCCAAACTCCGTGACCACGCAGATGCTTTGACGGAGTCGTGCTTTTTTGGCCGTTATTACATTATTGGCCGTTATAACGTTATTGGTTGCTACAGGGACTCATCTCATTCTATAAATGAATATAAATCAAATAAATGCAAATGCATGAAATAAAGACCTTCACACTCGAGGTCACTCTCTGCTCCCCCTAGTCAGACATGGTTTTTTTTTTTCCATTTCGGCCTCAGACGCGACGTGGTCCCGCTGCCCTTGAGGGTCCACCAGACCTCCACACTCGGGGTTTCCTTACCCTATTAACTACGGTAAGCAGTGAGTGGCCCCGAGTGTGGAGGTCTGGTGGACCCTCCAGGGCAGCGGGACCACGTAGTGTAGGACTAGGGCTTAGTCCGAGCAGGTGAACCCTTTCGGCCTCACACACCACGTTGTCCCGCTGCCCGTGACGTTGTGCTGCTGCACTCAAACGCGAGGATGACATATCATATATATATGCATTTATATATATATATATGTATTTAGGCTAAAAATAGGTTCGGCGCTTGTCGCGGTATGGACATATAAATAAATAGATGCCAATCTTACCTTATTTCTTCCATCATTCCTCCATTACACGAAGTCACACGTGTGCTGGCTCCATCGAAATGGCTGTATGTCAGTTCTGCTCTTCAATTTATCTTAAGTTTTTTCTAAACTAAAATGCCGGCCACACTGTGTGACGTTACTCTCACATTTCCGTTAAAATATCTCCACTATGAGGATTTCACCAATATTATATATTCAATAATAATAATAATAATAATAATAATAATAATAATAACAATAATAATTTCAGTGAGAAACATGTTGTATAGTGTAATTTAAATTTGTGTGGTGGGGACCTGGTATGTCAGGTGCACACACAGTTCTTACATTTTTCTAAACTAAAATGCCGGCCACACTTTGTGACGTTACTCTCACATTTCCGTTAAAATATCTCCACTATGAGGATTTCACCAATATAATATATTCAATAATAATAATAATAATAATAATAACAATAATAATAATAACAATAATAATTTCAGTGAGAAACATGTTGTATCGTGTAATTTAAATTTGTGCGGTGGGGACCTGGTATGTCAGGTGCACACACAGTTCTTAAAACTTCCAGTAAGTTCATCAGGCCTTGGATGATCTCTTGGAGGTGGGGGAGGGGTTGGTGTGGTGGGGACCTGGTATGTCAGGTGCACACACAGTTCTTACATTTTTCTAAACTAAAATGCCGGTCACACAGTCTCACATTTCCGTTAAAATATCTCCACTATGAGGATTTCACCAATATTATATATTCAATAATAATAATAATAATAATAATAATAATAATAATAATAATAACAATAATAATTTCAGTGAGAAACATGTTGTATAGTGTAATTTAAATTTGTGTGGTGGGGACCTGGTATGTCAGGTGCACACACAGTTCTTAAAATGTTCTAAACTAAAATGCCGGCCACACTGTGTGACGTTACTCTCACATTTCCGTTAAAATATCTCCACTATGAGGATTTCACCAATATTATATATTCAATAATAATAATAATAATAATAATAATAATAATAATAACAATAACAATAATAATTTCAATGAGAAACATGTTGTTTAGTGTAATTTAAATTTGTGTGGTGGGGACCTGGTATGTCAGGTGCACACACAGTTCTTAAAACTTCCAGTAAGTTCATCAGGCCTTCGATGATCTCTTGGAGGTGGGGGAGGGGTTGGTGTGGTGGGGACCTGGTATGTCAGGTGCACACACAGTTCTTAAAATGTTCTAAACTAAAATGCCGGCCACACTGTGTGACGTTACTCTCACATTTCCGTTAAAATATCTCCACTATGAGGATTTCACCAATATTATATATTCAATAATAATAATAATAATAATAATAATAATAATAATAATAATAATAATAATAGCAATGATTATTTCAGTGAGAAACATGTTGTATAGTGTAATTTAAATTTGTGTGGTGGGGACCTGGTATGTCAGGTGCACACACAGTTCTTAAAACTTCCAGTAAGTTCATCAGGCCTTCGATGATCTCTTGGAGGCGGGTGAGGGGTGGGCGTGGAAGGGGGC
>OOFH01000007.1:0-11296 GCA_900323355.1 Merlangius merlangus
TCGCCGTCTCTCTCTCGCTCTCTCTGGCTCTCTCTCTCTCCCCCTCGCTCTCTCTTGCCCTCTCTAGCTCTCTCGATGCTCACTCTTTTTCTCTCTCGATTTCTCTTTCGCTCCATCTCTCTTGCTCACTCTCTCTGTCTCTCTCTCTCTCGCCCCCCTCCCTCTCTCTCTCTCCGTCTCTTTTTCTCTCTCTCATTCTTTCTCTCATTCGCTCTCTCTCTCGTTCTCTCGTTCTTTCTCCCTCTCGTTCTCTCTCTCTCTCTCTCTCTCTCTCTCTCTCTCTCTTCTCTCTCTCTCTCTACTCTCTCTCTCTCCCCCC
The DNA here is from genome assembly GCA_900323355.1 of Merlangius merlangus. Classification (NCBI taxonomy): domain Eukaryota; kingdom Metazoa; phylum Chordata; class Actinopteri; order Gadiformes; family Gadidae; genus Merlangius; species Merlangius merlangus. The sequence goes on from OOFH01000007.1 coordinate 320, forward strand.
CACTCTCTCTCTCTCTCTCCCTCCCCCTTTCTCTCCTCTCTCTCTCTCTCTCCCTTGATTATCGAGTCACAGTTCTCCCACCTTATCGTTTTTGAAAGCTTCCTGCCTCTTCCTTTTCTTCTTGATATATTTGCACTCCCATCACACCTGGTCCCATGTCTCGTTCGCTGCCATGTTACCAAGTCACTCCACATATTTCTCTTTTTAAGCATTGCATTGTTGCTTTGTTCTGTTTTCCTCACTCCGTCCACTCCCCCTCGCCCCCCAACAGATATTGATTAAATGTACAACAATGTGTGGATGCAGGACTCCCGCAGCTCTTCTCCCGCCCAAGGTGAGTGCCGTGCGGAGTGGAAGTTCAGCTGTGGATGTTGATTAAGAACAGCCTTGGGGGGGTTCTGTTGGGCCTGTGCCCGGGCGCATGTTGTCCTGAGAGGAAGCTAAAGCTAGCATCGCAGCGGGTTGAACCCTGAACGTGCAGCTTCTGATTCAACTCACATACACAGAAACTGCATTATTTCATGGTTTTGGAAAGGGTTATTTTTTAATATGTTTGGAAAAGGATGTTACATAGCTGTTCAACTGATAATTTAGTTTACCTCAATATGTAGTACCAACTACTACTTGAACCCCTTTTTTATTTAAAGTATAGTATTTTATAAATAATAGACTTAACGTAAAGTTTATTCTTAAGAATACACTGCTTAAGAAGTATATTCTTTAAGCAGTTTCATTCTCCCGGTATGGAAACATCCATGTATATATATATAAGAACTCAGCAGACTAACTTGGCTGACTTTCATGCTACGGCTGTTGCTATTACTAACATGTCAACTTGACATTCTAATTGGTTAAAAAAAAAAAATCCCTTCTCTCAACGTTTTTAATTCACAGCACCAAATTAAACTTTGGCAATCAATTTTCAGAAGATGTCCAACACAAAGAATCCAATTTAAGTAAGAAAACAGCTACGAGAGATTCATGATTTGACATACAAGACATCCACTCAATTTGAATTCCCCTTCAGTACTAGGTCTAGTTCTGCGGTATGTTAGTGGGTTTTCTCAGGCTACATTTTCTGCGTCCAATCAGCGAACAGGGTAAGTGGCTGAGATCAATGACGATAAAGTCAGCTCTCGTTGACGGACGTATTCACGCATGGTGATTGGTTTGTTTACAGCCTGCGTGCAACGTGATGCCCGGCCAATCGTTAGCGATTGGTTATGGCAGATCCAGAGTGTGACACGAAGTACGGGAGGTCTGGTAGGACCAGGCTACATTTGTCCATCATCCAACAACAAACAGCAAAACTACTAAGGTTGAAATTAAGTCTGCAATCCTAGTAAAAGTTGTTTTACTAGGATATGTTTAACCCCAAAAATATCTAAAACCATCATCACCTTAAAGTGTCACCATGAATAAAACATACACACACAAACACATGTAAGCACACATATGCAGGCAAGTCACCTCAGACACACACACACACACACACACACACACACACACACACACACACACACACATACCTGTTTTTGCTACCTGGTGGGGACACATGACAAATTGTAGCCTGGTGGGAACCACCCTTTCTGAGTGGTCTACATACAAGGCAGAAACTGATCCACACACCATGTGCAGCTGTTATAACAGCCATCACTTGAAAACTTCAGTATAACCCTCAGAAGACTGACCTGACATTTGACCAACTGCTGGGGACCCCGTCAGGTAGAACACCCTCGGGGGGACCTGTGACGTAATGTTTTCATATGCTAATTTGTATTAGCATATGACACACACATACGACTGTGTGTGTTTCAAAGGTTACCAATGGGGACCTCACCTCAAAATCTTTAAATAAACAAATTCATATACATGTCAGCAGGTGTTTGTGCCTGCCGCTATAATAATGCATTGCAACATTCAAATTAATCATTTGACAAAATAAGTTCTTACTCAACTTTATTCCTCATAGCTGTTAGAACATAGAACATAGAACATACACAGAAGTGTAACAGCCAACATTTGAGTTAAGCCACAATGAAACTCATTGAAATGGGTGCTTGCTTGAATGCAATCACAACAGAAACGATTTAACAGACTTCAAGAACTCCAAGCACTTTAAATAGTCATTCAATTACATTCATTTTCTTTTAACAAAGTCCCTCTGGTATGCTGTTATTCGGTTCTTGACGAAAAACTTCACTGTTTCCCAGGTTCTATGGTTGAGAACTAAAGGAGCTGACCTGATGCAGTCTTCACATTGTCTTTTCCCTGGTACCCTGCCAGATGTGATGCAATCTAAGAGTTTGTCCTCAACCGCCTTCACCTCTTCTTCTGTCCACTTTCTTTTTGCCACTGTTGACACACATAAAATCACAACATTTAGTTTTAAAATGGTAATTTTTCTCATCGTTTAAACATTTTGAGTATATGCTATACAAGCAATTGATGCAAGAGCAGGGTTTTTCAAACTTCTCGGGCCTAGGGCCCAGTCATGTCAGAATTTAGGGTCACAGGGCCAACCTGGACATCGTCGCACTCTCGTCAAACCCCCACCCCCCATTGAAAATATAAAACAATTTGATATAGCCTATACAGTATGTAAAAGAATCATACATACTATTTGGCAGATTCTGTGGGAAGAACCCAACCAATTCAGTAAACCATAAAGGTCATTACCTTAGTTTAGACTTTCATGCCTTTTAGATCTTTAGCCTAAAACATATATTTGTCTTTTCTTTGCCCTGCGGACCAGTGTGCACCTCGTTGCAGACCGGCGCCGTTCCCCGGCCCATAGTTTGAGAAACACTGTGCTTGAGCATTGTCTGTTATAGTTAAGCTGGCCTGCATTTAATACCAAGCTAAGAAACCACCATAACTCTGGAGACCTACAATTTCAGGTGCGTGATTACAGATGCAGACACTGTGGGACTTAGTGAAAATGTCTTTCAGATTATGTTTGTCAGATTCAGCACCTGTTTATCAAAGTGCAAAGGTAAGTTAGCATTGTATGACAAAGAATATGTTAACTTTAGATAAATTCATAGTTTTCTTAGTTTTAGGCATCAGAAAACATCACATAAACATTTGGCCAAAATTCTACTAAAAGATCTTTCAGTTCATTACTATAGCAACACAGGCAAGTTCTCAGTTCAGCGATTTTCACTCTTTACCTGACTTTGAAGGCATCTTTCTTCCTTTTGTAGACATCTGGGCATTTGGAAGTTCCTCTGGAAATCAAATCAAAAGAAACACTTCATGATTTTTGGCACACCATACACAAAACATAAATATAAAAAAATAAAAGCATTCAACACGTAGCAACAGTAGCCTATTGATACCGCACAAAGGTTGCACAGTAAGACCTTGATAAAATTAAACAAGAAAGATAAAATGTAATGTTGTAAATGTTGTAATATTGTTTTAGTCAACTCAACAGAGGAACAATATGAGGGAGATTTAATGCAATCAAGCTTTCAATGATGAAGCAGGCAAGTTCGTCCTCAAGCCACTACATTACCTGTAGACGTTGAAGGGGATTGGCTTCGCTTCTTTGGCTGGTGCCTTTCACTCACCCTTGAAGACTGGCAGTCAACTAAACAGAGGAATAATACGAGGGAGATTTAATGCAATTAAGCTTTCAATGATGAAGCAGGCAAGTTCATCCTCAAGCCACTACATTACCTGTAGAATTTGAAGGGGATTGGCTTTGCTTCTTTGGCTGTTGCCTTTCATTCACCCTTGACGACTGGCTGTTAACCAAACATTCCTCTGAAAGACATACATAAACAATGGTATACTTGTAAGTCTGCAGGAACAAGACAGTTTCAATTGGGCCTAGAATTGCAATGTGTGAATTTTCATCATACCACAGATTACCTTACCTTTAGATGTTGAAGGAGACTGGTGTCGCTTCCTTGGCTGTGGCGCCTCATTCTCACTCTCTTCATCGTCACTTTCAGACACGTTACTGCCTAAATCCACCTTCTCTGCAATGTGGAGAAAAATGCATGCTTTACTTGTAGCTGTACTAAACAGCTGTGAATAGTGTACAATAACAACTGCAATGTCTTGTGTCTTACCATTAGGCTCAAGATTGATCTCGTCAAGATTTTTACCCTTGAATTCTGCAACTCTTCCCTGTTCCAGGGCTAACAGCACCTTGCTGATTTTGGCTAGCTGCAGCGTCCCTTCAGGCAGCCTGTAAAACTGTCTATGTACTCTGATGTCATGTCCCATGAAATCAGCTAACTGGTCCATCTCAGTGTCCTTTAGATTAAGAACTTTTGAGACGGTAGCCACATGTTTACGCAGCTTTGTGCATGACAGAGCCTTTGGAAATTTGGCCCCACACTCCTGGGCAACTTTCCTGATGCAGGATGTGCCGTGGAAGTAGGATTTCTCAGTCATGGGCGTTGCAAAAAAGAAAATGTTTTCATCCAGTACACCACATGTTTGACGAGTATTTACAAGGAGCTCCATGGAATCCAGCATGCCTGGAGTAAGGAGTATTGGGACCTTTCTGTCTCGCTTGCCCCTGACCTCAATCCGTTGAAAATGCTGACAGAGCTTTTTCTCAACTTCCGATAAGGCATCAGCGACATCGGAATGAACGACTGAATTGTTTCGAAGAAGATAGGTGTTCAACTTCAATTTTGAAACTTCTCCAGGCCTCCGGCGATTGAAAAGGATCAGATCACATAATGTCGCTTTGGCAAGCTGTGACCAGTTCTTTTGATTTTTTTCTGATTTTATTTTTTCTTGATAGAGTTTAGTATTGTTGTTCAGATGCACATGCATTTTTTTGACATCCTCTGTAAAAGGGAGAAGTTCTGGGCAGTTCCACTTTGCTTCCCTAAGTGTTTTCAGGGCTGATGCTGACACACATTCATTCCATTTAGTGGTGTACATTTCCTTGAACCGTTTCACATTTTTGATGTTGTCTTCCTCTCCTGCCATCATTGCCTCACATTCAGCAATATCAGCCATTCTCTTGAGGGTGTGGCCCAGTTTCAATGCCAAAGAGGGGACTTTGTAGACCTCTTCGTCTTCTTGGAATCCTGCTGTATCTTTAACAGCCTGAATTACATGACAGAAGTTTGAGGGCGTGAAAAAGTCTTTGATTCCATGAAGCGGCCCCGTTTTCTTTGCACTTAGCAACAGCCTTCCAGCCTCACGCATTTTAGTTCTGATATATTCATGCTTAGTTTTGTCACTGCCCATTTTGTTGCATAAATGTTCTCCAAATTTGATGATGCATACATCACTTTTAACTGCCTGTGTTATTTCGTCTTGCTTCATGTCACTTATGAGCTTCCATAGCTTCTTACTTACACCTTCAGGGACGGGCTGTGCATAGGCGCAGAGTGCTTGAACTTGAGATCTGCCTGGCTTTGTGGGCTGGCACTTCTTGGCCAAATTACACCTTTGCATATGCCTCCAAAGAGACTTTCGTCGAAACAGCCCATGGCAATGTAAACAATGCATGTAGTCCTTCACGTCCACATGCTTGGCAGTTGTTTGTTGACGTGGCACCAATTCACCTTTGCCTGCCTTCAGAACCTCTATGTTGTGCTCACGGTTCCCTTTATTCCTCAAAAGATCAAGAATAACCTTTCTTTCTTTAGACCCCTTACGAAAAGAAAGTGCTCTTGCTACCTCAAGCTCATCCTTATGCACTTGGGCCAAGTGCCTTGCCATTTTGCTGAATGGTTTGTGGCAGGAAAAGCAATACTGCTTTTTGTTATACACCCTTTGGCCATATGCAGTCTTCTTCAACTTCATTACAGAAACATCACTGTTGTCATCATTTACTGGCTGAGTTGATGTCTCCTTATCTTCGGGAGGGGAAGACTGTTGGGCTGCAATCATGGAAGATGAATTATCATCGCTGCTGTCTAAGGTCACATTGGGAGATGAGAGACGGGTCGATGACAGACGTCTGCTTTTCCCCTCTTGAGATTCTTCTGAACAGTCTGATTCTTCTGAATCTGGCACAAAATCATTGTCGCTGTTTTCAATGCTGCTAACTTCTGCTGCAAAGCTGTCATCTGAAGCTGAACTGATCTGTAATGATTGTCTGGTTAGCTGTAAATAAAAAAACTGGCTTCAGTTTAAAAACATAAAAGTTGATATATGTAGGGTTCAGTTTAAGTTCCTAAACATCCAAACAAGCCTACAGAAAATGTACAATGAAACACATTGTGCAGCATCACCTGTTAAAGACCTGCTGTTTAAATGGTTTTAACCATAGCAAGATACAAAGAACAATACAGTTAAACAAATTACCTGAGAGGGAGAGGGACAGAGAGACAGAGAGAGGGACAGAGGGAGAGCAGAGATATAGAGAGGGACAGAGGTAGAGAGAGAGAGAGGAGAGAGAGGGACAGAGGGAGAGCGATGGAGAGGGAGGGAGAAAGGGAGAGAGAGAGAGAGAAGGAGTGAGAGAGGGAGAGAGGAGAGAGACAGAGAGAGGAAGAGATAGAGAAGGGGAGAGGGAGAGTGACACTTACAAATACACTCTCAGTCCTCTCTAGCTCTGAAACTTCTTGGGCTCCTGAGGGTGCAGAAGAAACGGGCAATTCCAGAATGATGGTATCCGCATCACTGTCTGTGTCCTGGAAAGAGACGACCAATATCAAGTACTTTTTTTCAACCAGCCTGTTCCAATTGTGACTACATACCCTCTTAAAATTAATTAATTTACCATCATCATTCTCAACGTGCAAGGAAATTGAATTTGAAATATTACTACTTGTGTTAAGCTAATTGCTTTAACAAACTGACATCAATTAACATAATTAATAAAGAGTAAAAGTAGTTTGAAAAAAGGCAAGAAAATCATTCACAAATAAACATAAGAATTCAGATCTGAACGCACATTAACAAAGGCGTTTTCATCATGGGGAGGTGGGGCTTCAGCATCTTGGTCCTGCGGAGGTGTCATGGTGTCAAACCTTGATTGCTTTGGACATTCCTTTGCCTGAAATACATTTGAAACGTAAATGTAGTTATACAAATCCTTTATATTCACTTAACTCTGCATGCTACACAAGTGTTAAGTACATGAAATACATAGTTCTGCTTTAACAAATGTGTAATGCATGAAATATTAGATTTAATATGGATATTTACCTTGTCTGTTTTTTATATATATTAATTTAATCCACCAGATTTTGTGAATGTTTCTTAACAAGCTACTGAAATGAAAGCATGCCATGAAACTGCCTAATGTGCATCACCTTCAGTCGTGAATGTCTCCTGAGTCCTTCAATGTGACATTTAAGCCTTTCTTTGGCCTCCTTGCTTAGGCCTCCAGTCATCATGCGTTTATTTGGTCTATTGAAAATGTAAAGAAAAATTAACGATTGTATGTAGGCTACACATAAAGACAACATGACAGACAGTAATCGTGTTTTAACTACAAGGGAGCAATGTCGCAACGCAGATGACCCATCCAAATTGAAAGCGATTCATAGCACGTCGCCAGAACGAGCCTGCCAGATGGGTAGCCTGCCTGAGCACTCTCGCCGTCGCTCCTCACCTGCTCCCCATGTGCTTTGAGCCACCTTAAGCTAGCATTTTCATTGAAAGCATGTGTGCTGTCGTGTCAATGGTCAATACATTCAAAATAAATCTCTCATAGTTAACTATTAGCTATTCGTGAAAACATCCAAGTCCAATTTAAACGAAATCATGAAATATTGTAGCTAGTCCTGACTAATTACAGCAGAAACCAAAATGCTGGCTAGTTGACATTAAGGCCTACCTAAAAGTAGCCTTCTTTGTCACCTAAATCTACCTGAAGTAGAAGGAACATGCATAATCTTCATAATTTACATTTGACAATAATGTAATAAATGAAGTATTACTTTATTTTCAAATTTCTTGAGAGAAACTGTCCCACCTAATATTAATATTAATTAATAGCCTACTGCATTATTATATATTAATATGTATTAATATCGCGTTAATACTGCATCTTGCAACACATGCTCCTCCACCCTCTCATAACCCTCTCAACAGGATGCCTTAAATGAGCAAAGAGTCCATTTGGATGTATATGTAGCTAACTCGGTACGGCCACACCAAACGCGTTACTCGCGTTAGGGGCGTCGAAAAACGGCATTTTTGCATAGGGAACCATTGGTTTAGGAGCGTAGACGCGTTACACGCGTTAAAGCGGCGCGTTAGGGGCGTTAGACACGGCAGACGCACGTAATGACGCACGTAAACGCACCAGCGCGCCGAGTTCAAAAAATTGAACTTTTAACGTGAGTAACGCGTGACGCTTGCACAGAAGCACATGGCGGACATCTTACTCTTTATTCTGGGTGGAAATGGTACATAGTTACGCCATTAAAAGTGTTTATGTAAATATTTTTAGCGAGAAATGTGCATTTTACTTTCATAATGTTCGCTCTGTGAATGTGTAGGATGTTTGGTTTAACAGTTATGACGAAGAGGGAACGCTCCATTCACTTGCATGGGCAGAGTCTTGGGTTGCTAAGCAACCTCAACGTCTTTGGCGGACTATTTCTCTGCTGATCAACACTACGAAGGCAGGAAACACACCAGACATACCATGTGAAGTTATTTAACCCGATTATTGTTATTTATATCCGAGATTATTTAATCTAACCCGATCTAATCTCTATCATGCACCCAAACACGGCGGCGTTTGGGTTTCCTACCTCGGACTCCTAAATACAGCGCAGCGATGGTGGCTGCTTAGGCGCGTTGAACCATTTTTGTGACCCACAATGATCAAGCGGCGAGTTAGTAACACGTTTGGTGTGGCCTTTTTTTGTGGCCTTTCTGGTATGGCCTACCTTTAGGGTTCCATTCCATTTTAGTAGGCTACTCCAAACTCCGTGACCACGCAGATGCTTTGACGGAGTCGTGCTTTTTTGGCCGTTATTACATTATTGGCCGTTATAACGTTATTGGTTGCTACAGGGACTCATCTCATTCTATAAATGAATATAAATCAAATAAATGCAAATGCATGAAATAAAGACCTTCACACTCGAGGTCACTCTCTGCTCCCCCTAGTCAGACATGGTTTTTTTTTTTCCATTTCGGCCTCAGACGCGACGTGGTCCCGCTGCCCTTGAGGGTCCACCAGACCTCCACACTCGGGGTTTCCTTACCCTATTAACTACGGTAAGCAGTGAGTGGCCCCGAGTGTGGAGGTCTGGTGGACCCTCCAGGGCAGCGGGACCACGTAGTGTAGGACTAGGGCTTAGTCCGAGCAGGTGAACCCTTTCGGCCTCACACACCACGTTGTCCCGCTGCCCGTGACGTTGTGCTGCTGCACTCAAACGCGAGGATGACATATCATATATATATGCATTTATATATATATATATGTATTTAGGCTAAAAATAGGTTCGGCGCTTGTCGCGGTATGGACATATAAATAAATAGATGCCAATCTTACCTTATTTCTTCCATCATTCCTCCATTACACGAAGTCACACGTGTGCTGGCTCCATCGAAATGGCTGTATGTCAGTTCTGCTCTTCAATTTATCTTAAGTTTTTTCTAAACTAAAATGCCGGCCACACTGTGTGACGTTACTCTCACATTTCCGTTAAAATATCTCCACTATGAGGATTTCACCAATATTATATATTCAATAATAATAATAATAATAATAATAATAATAATAATAACAATAATAATTTCAGTGAGAAACATGTTGTATAGTGTAATTTAAATTTGTGTGGTGGGGACCTGGTATGTCAGGTGCACACACAGTTCTTACATTTTTCTAAACTAAAATGCCGGCCACACTTTGTGACGTTACTCTCACATTTCCGTTAAAATATCTCCACTATGAGGATTTCACCAATATAATATATTCAATAATAATAATAATAATAATAATAACAATAATAATAATAACAATAATAATTTCAGTGAGAAACATGTTGTATCGTGTAATTTAAATTTGTGCGGTGGGGACCTGGTATGTCAGGTGCACACACAGTTCTTAAAACTTCCAGTAAGTTCATCAGGCCTTGGATGATCTCTTGGAGGTGGGGGAGGGGTTGGTGTGGTGGGGACCTGGTATGTCAGGTGCACACACAGTTCTTACATTTTTCTAAACTAAAATGCCGGTCACACAGTCTCACATTTCCGTTAAAATATCTCCACTATGAGGATTTCACCAATATTATATATTCAATAATAATAATAATAATAATAATAATAATAATAATAATAATAACAATAATAATTTCAGTGAGAAACATGTTGTATAGTGTAATTTAAATTTGTGTGGTGGGGACCTGGTATGTCAGGTGCACACACAGTTCTTAAAATGTTCTAAACTAAAATGCCGGCCACACTGTGTGACGTTACTCTCACATTTCCGTTAAAATATCTCCACTATGAGGATTTCACCAATATTATATATTCAATAATAATAATAATAATAATAATAATAATAATAATAACAATAACAATAATAATTTCAATGAGAAACATGTTGTTTAGTGTAATTTAAATTTGTGTGGTGGGGACCTGGTATGTCAGGTGCACACACAGTTCTTAAAACTTCCAGTAAGTTCATCAGGCCTTCGATGATCTCTTGGAGGTGGGGGAGGGGTTGGTGTGGTGGGGACCTGGTATGTCAGGTGCACACACAGTTCTTAAAATGTTCTAAACTAAAATGCCGGCCACACTGTGTGACGTTACTCTCACATTTCCGTTAAAATATCTCCACTATGAGGATTTCACCAATATTATATATTCAATAATAATAATAATAATAATAATAATAATAATAATAATAATAATAATAATAGCAATGATTATTTCAGTGAGAAACATGTTGTATAGTGTAATTTAAATTTGTGTGGTGGGGACCTGGTATGTCAGGTGCACACACAGTTCTTAAAACTTCCAGTAAGTTCATCAGGCCTTCGATGATCTCTTGGAGGCGGGTGAGGGGTGGGCGTGGAAGGGGGC
>OOFH01000008.1:0-11021 GCA_900323355.1 Merlangius merlangus
GCCCCCTTCCACGCCCACCCCTCACCCGCCTCCAAGAGATCATCGAAGGCCTGATGAACTTACTGGAAGTTTTAAGAACTGTGTGTGCACCTGACATACCAGGTCCCCACCACACAAATTTAAATTACACTATACAACATGTTTCTCACTGAAATAATCATTGCTATTATTATTATTATTATTATTATTATTATTATTATTATTATTATTATTATTGAATATATAATATTGGTGAAATCCTCATAGTGGAGATATTTTAACGGAAATGTGAGAGTAACGTCACACAGTGTGGCCGGCATTTTAGTTTAGAACATTTTAAGAACTGTGTGTGCACCTGACATACCAGGTCCCCACCACACCAACCCCTCCCCCACCTCCAAGAGATCATCGAAGGCCTGATGAACTTACTGGAAGTTTTAAGAACTGTGTGTGCACCTGACATACCAGGTCCCCACCACACAAATTTAAATTACACTAAACAACATGTTTCTCATTGAAATTATTATTGTTATTGTTATTATTATTATTATTATTATTATTATTATTATTATTGAATATATAATATTGGTGAAATCCTCATAGTGGAGATATTTTAACGGAAATGTGAGAGTAACGTCACACAGTGTGGCCGGCATTTTAGTTTAGAACATTTTAAGAACTGTGTGTGCACCTGACATACCAGGTCCCCACCACACAAATTTAAATTACACTATACAACATGTTTCTCACTGAAATTATTATTGTTATTATTATTATTATTATTATTATTATTATTATTATTATTATTGAATATATAATATTGGTGAAATCCTCATAGTGGAGATATTTTAACGGAAATGTGAGACTGTGTGACCGGCATTTTAGTTTAGAAAAATGTAAGAACTGTGTGTGCACCTGACATACCAGGTCCCCACCACACCAACCCCTCCCCCACCTCCAAGAGATCATCCAAGGCCTGATGAACTTACTGGAAGTTTTAAGAACTGTGTGTGCACCTGACATACCAGGTCCCCACCGCACAAATTTAAATTACACGATACAACATGTTTCTCACTGAAATTATTATTGTTATTATTATTATTGTTATTATTATTATTATTATTATTATTGAATATATTATATTGGTGAAATCCTCATAGTGGAGATATTTTAACGGAAATGTGAGAGTAACGTCACAAAGTGTGGCCGGCATTTTAGTTTAGAAAAATGTAAGAACTGTGTGTGCACCTGACATACCAGGTCCCCACCACACAAATTTAAATTACACTATACAACATGTTTCTCACTGAAATTATTATTGTTATTATTATTATTATTATTATTATTATTATTATTATTGAATATATAATATTGGTGAAATCCTCATAGTGGAGATATTTTAACGGAAATGTGAGAGTAACGTCACACAGTGTGGCCGGCATTTTAGTTTAGAAAAAACTTAAGATAAATTGAAGAGCAGAACTGACATACAGCCATTTCGATGGAGCCAGCACACGTGTGACTTCGTGTAATGGAGGAATGATGGAAGAAATAAGGTAAGATTGGCATCTATTTATTTATATGTCCATACCGCGACAAGCGCCGAACCTATTTTTAGCCTAAATACATATATATATATATAAATGCATATATATATGATATGTCATCCTCGCGTTTGAGTGCAGCAGCACAACGTCACGGGCAGCGGGACAACGTGGTGTGTGAGGCCGAAAGGGTTCACCTGCTCGGACTAAGCCCTAGTCCTACACTACGTGGTCCCGCTGCCCTGGAGGGTCCACCAGACCTCCACACTCGGGGCCACTCACTGCTTACCGTAGTTAATAGGGTAAGGAAACCCCGAGTGTGGAGGTCTGGTGGACCCTCAAGGGCAGCGGGACCACGTCGCGTCTGAGGCCGAAATGGAAAAAAAAAAACCATGTCTGACTAGGGGGAGCAGAGAGTGACCTCGAGTGTGAAGGTCTTTATTTCATGCATTTGCATTTATTTGATTTATATTCATTTATAGAATGAGATGAGTCCCTGTAGCAACCAATAACGTTATAACGGCCAATAATGTAATAACGGCCAAAAAAGCACGACTCCGTCAAAGCATCTGCGTGGTCACGGAGTTTGGAGTAGCCTACTAAAATGGAATGGAACCCTAAAGGTAGGCCATACCAGAAAGGCCACAAAAAAAGGCCACACCAAACGTGTTACTAACTCGCCGCTTGATCATTGTGGGTCACAAAAATGGTTCAACGCGCCTAAGCAGCCACCATCGCTGCGCTGTATTTAGGAGTCCGAGGTAGGAAACCCAAACGCCGCCGTGTTTGGGTGCATGATAGAGATTAGATCGGGTTAGATTAAATAATCTCGGATATAAATAACAATAATCGGGTTAAATAACTTCACATGGTATGTCTGGTGTGTTTCCTGCCTTCGTAGTGTTGATCAGCAGAGAAATAGTCCGCCAAAGACGTTGAGGTTGCTTAGCAACCCAAGACTCTGCCCATGCAAGTGAATGGAGCGTTCCCTCTTCGTCATAACTGTTAAACCAAACATCCTACACATTCACAGAGCGAACATTATGAAAGTAAAATGCACATTTCTCGCTAAAAATATTTACATAAACACTTTTAATGGCGTAACTATGTACCATTTCCACCCAGAATAAAGAGTAAGATGTCCGCCATGTGCTTCTGTGCAAGCGTCACGCGTTACTCACGTTAAAAGTTCAATTTTTTGAACTCGGCGCGCTGGTGCGTTTACGTGCGTCATTACGTGCGTCTGCCGTGTCTAACGCCCCTAACGCGCCGCTTTAACGCGTGTAACGCGTCTACGCTCCTAAACCAATGGTTCCCTATGCAAAAATGCCGTTTTTCGACGCCCCTAACGCGAGTAACGCGTTTGGTGTGGCCGTACCGAGTTAGCTACATATACATCCAAATGGACTCTTTGCTCATTTAAGGCATCCTGTTGAGAGGGTTATGAGAGGGTGGAGGAGCATGTGTTGCAAGATGCAGTATTAACGCGATATTAATACATATTAATATATAATAATGCAGTAGGCTATTAATTAATATTAATATTAGGTGGGACAGTTTCTCTCAAGAAATTTGAAAATAAAGTAATACTTCATTTATTACATTATTGTCAAATGTAAATTATGAAGATTATGCATGTTCCTTCTACTTCAGGTAGATTTAGGTGACAAAGAAGGCTACTTTTAGGTAGGCCTTAATGTCAACTAGCCAGCATTTTGGTTTCTGCTGTAATTAGTCAGGACTAGCTACAATATTTCATGATTTCGTTTAAATTGGACTTGGATGTTTTCACGAATAGCTAATAGTTAACTATGAGAGATTTATTTTGAATGTATTGACCATTGACACGACAGCACACATGCTTTCAATGAAAATGCTAGCTTAAGGTGGCTCAAAGCACATGGGGAGCAGGTGAGGAGCGACGGCGAGAGTGCTCAGGCAGGCTACCCATCTGGCAGGCTCGTTCTGGCGACGTGCTATGAATCGCTTTCAATTTGGATGGGTCATCTGCGTTGCGACATTGCTCCCTTGTAGTTAAAACACGATTACTGTCTGTCATGTTGTCTTTATGTGTAGCCTACATACAATCGTTAATTTTTCTTTACATTTTCAATAGACCAAATAAACGCATGATGACTGGAGGCCTAAGCAAGGAGGCCAAAGAAAGGCTTAAATGTCACATTGAAGGACTCAGGAGACATTCACGACTGAAGGTGATGCACATTAGGCAGTTTCATGGCATGCTTTCATTTCAGTAGCTTGTTAAGAAACATTCACAAAATCTGGTGGATTAAATTAATATATATAAAAAACAGACAAGGTAAATATCCATATTAAATCTAATATTTCATGCATTACACATTTGTTAAAGCAGAACTATGTATTTCATGTACTTAACACTTGTGTAGCATGCAGAGTTAAGTGAATATAAAGGATTTGTATAACTACATTTACGTTTCAAATGTATTTCAGGCAAAGGAATGTCCAAAGCAATCAAGGTTTGACACCATGACACCTCCGCAGGACCAAGATGCTGAAGCCCCACCTCCCCATGATGAAAACGCCTTTGTTAATGTGCGTTCAGATCTGAATTCTTATGTTTATTTGTGAATGATTTTCTTGCCTTTTTTCAAACTACTTTTACTCTTTATTAATTATGTTAATTGATGTCAGTTTGTTAAAGCAATTAGCTTAACACAAGTAGTAATATTTCAAATTCAATTTCCTTGCACGTTGAGAATGATGATGGTAAATTAATTAATTTTAAGAGGGTATGTAGTCACAATTGGAACAGGCTGGTTGAAAAAAAGTACTTGATATTGGTCGTCTCTTTCCAGGACACAGACAGTGATGCGGATACCATCATTCTGGAATTGCCCGTTTCTTCTGCACCCTCAGGAGCCCAAGAAGTTTCAGAGCTAGAGAGGACTGAGAGTGTATTTGTAAGTGTCACTCTCCCTCTCCCCTTCTCTATCTCTTCCTCTCTCTGTCTCTCTCCTCTCTCCCTCTCTCACTCCTTCTCTCTCTCTCTCTCCCTTTCTCCCTCCCTCTCCATCGCTCTCCCTCTGTCCCTCTCTCTCCTCTCTCTCTCTCTACCTCTGTCCCTCTCTATATCTCTGCTCTCCCTCTGTCCCTCTCTCTGTCTCTCTGTCCCTCTCCCTCTCAGGTAATTTGTTTAACTGTATTGTTCTTTGTATCTTGCTATGGTTAAAACCATTTAAACAGCAGGTCTTTAACAGGTGATGCTGCACAATGTGTTTCATTGTACATTTTCTGTAGGCTTGTTTGGATGTTTAGGAACTTAAACTGAACCCTACATATATCAACTTTTATGTTTTTAAACTGAAGCCAGTTTTTTTATTTACAGCTAACCAGACAATCATTACAGATCAGTTCAGCTTCAGATGACAGCTTTGCAGCAGAAGTTAGCAGCATTGAAAACAGCGACAATGATTTTGTGCCAGATTCAGAAGAATCAGACTGTTCAGAAGAATCTCAAGAGGGGAAAAGCAGACGTCTGTCATCGACCCGTCTCTCATCTCCCAATGTGACCTTAGACAGCAGCGATGATAATTCATCTTCCATGATTGCAGCCCAACAGTCTTCCCCTCCCGAAGATAAGGAGACATCAACTCAGCCAGTAAATGATGACAACAGTGATGTTTCTGTAATGAAGTTGAAGAAGACTGCATATGGCCAAAGGGTGTATAACAAAAAGCAGTATTGCTTTTCCTGCCACAAACCATTCAGCAAAATGGCAAGGCACTTGGCCCAAGTGCATAAGGATGAGCTTGAGGTAGCAAGAGCACTTTCTTTTCGTAAGGGGTCTAAAGAAAGAAAGGTTATTCTTGATCTTTTGAGGAATAAAGGGAACCGTGAGCACAACATAGAGGTTCTGAAGGCAGGCAAAGGTGAATTGGTGCCACGTCAACAAACAACTGCCAAGCATGTGGACGTGAAGGACTACATGCATTGTTTACATTGCCATGGGCTGTTTCGACGAAAGTCTCTTTGGAGGCATATGCAAAGGTGTAATTTGGCCAAGAAGTGCCAGCCCACAAAGCCAGGCAGATCTCAAGTTCAAGCACTCTGCGCCTATGCACAGCCCGTCCCTGAAGGTGTAAGTAAGAAGCTATGGAAGCTCATAAGTGACATGAAGCAAGACGAAATAACACAGGCAGTTAAAAGTGATGTATGCATCATCAAATTTGGAGAACATTTATGCAACAAAATGGGCAGTGACAAAACTAAGCATGAATATATCAGAACTAAAATGCGTGAGGCTGGAAGGCTGTTGCTAAGTGCAAAGAAAACGGGGCCGCTTCATGGAATCAAAGACTTTTTCACGCCCTCAAACTTCTGTCATGTAATTCAGGCTGTTAAAGATACAGCAGGATTCCAAGAAGACGAAGAGGTCTACAAAGTCCCCTCTTTGGCATTGAAACTGGGCCACACCCTCAAGAGAATGGCTGATATTGCTGAATGTGAGGCAATGATGGCAGGAGAGGAAGACAACATCAAAAATGTGAAACGGTTCAAGGAAATGTACACCACTAAATGGAATGAATGTGTGTCAGCATCAGCCCTGAAAACACTTAGGGAAGCAAAGTGGAACTGCCCAGAACTTCTCCCTTTTACAGAGGATGTCAAAAAAATGCATGTGCATCTGAACAACAATACTAAACTCTATCAAGAAAAAATAAAATCAGAAAAAAATCAAAAGAACTGGTCACAGCTTGCCAAAGCGACATTATGTGATCTGATCCTTTTCAATCGCCGGAGGCCTGGAGAAGTTTCAAAATTGAAGTTGAACACCTATCTTCTTCGAAACAATTCAGTCGTTCATTCCGATGTCGCTGATGCCTTATCGGAAGTTGAGAAAAAGCTCTGTCAGCATTTTCAACGGATTGAGGTCAGGGGCAAGCGAGACAGAAAGGTCCCAATACTCCTTACTCCAGGCATGCTGGATTCCATGGAGCTCCTTGTAAATACTCGTCAAACATGTGGTGTACTGGATGAAAACATTTTCTTTTTTGCAACGCCCATGACTGAGAAATCCTACTTCCACGGCACATCCTGCATCAGGAAAGTTGCCCAGGAGTGTGGGGCCAAATTTCCAAAGGCTCTGTCATGCACAAAGCTGCGTAAACATGTGGCTACCGTCTCAAAAGTTCTTAATCTAAAGGACACTGAGATGGACCAGTTAGCTGATTTCATGGGACATGACATCAGAGTACATAGACAGTTTTACAGGCTGCCTGAAGGGACGCTGCAGCTAGCCAAAATCAGCAAGGTGCTGTTAGCCCTGGAACAGGGAAGAGTTGCAGAATTCAAGGGTAAAAATCTTGACGAGATCAATCTTGAGCCTAATGGTAAGACACAAGACATTGCAGTTGTTATTGTACACTATTCACAGCTGTTTAGTACAGCTACAAGTAAAGCATGCATTTTTCTCCACATTGCAGAGAAGGTGGATTTAGGCAGTAACGTGTCTGAAAGTGACGATGAAGAGAGTGAGAATGAGGCGCCACAGCCAAGGAAGCGACACCAGTCTCCTTCAACATCTAAAGGTAAGGTAATCTGTGGTATGATGAAAATTCACACATTGCAATTCTAGGCCCAATTGAAACTGTCTTGTTCCTGCAGACTTACAAGTATACCATTGTTTATGTATGTCTTTCAGAGGAATGTTTGGTTAACAGCCAGTCGTCAAGGGTGAATGAAAGGCAACAGCCAAAGAAGCAAAGCCAATCCCCTTCAAATTCTACAGGTAATGTAGTGGCTTGAGGATGAACTTGCCTGCTTCATCATTGAAAGCTTAATTGCATTAAATCTCCCTCGTATTATTCCTCTGTTTAGTTGACTGCCAGTCTTCAAGGGTGAGTGAAAGGCACCAGCCAAAGAAGCGAAGCCAATCCCCTTCAACGTCTACAGGTAATGTAGTGGCTTGAGGACGAACTTGCCTGCTTCATCATTGAAAGCTTGATTGCATTAAATCTCCCTCATATTGTTCCTCTGTTGAGTTGACTAAAACAATATTACAACATTTACAACATTACATTTTATCTTTCTTGTTTAATTTTATCAAGGTCTTACTGTGCAACCTTTGTGCGGTATCAATAGGCTACTGTTGCTACGTGTTGAATGCTTTTATTTTTTTATATTTATGTTTTGTGTATGGTGTGCCAAAAATCATGAAGTGTTTCTTTTGATTTGATTTCCAGAGGAACTTCCAAATGCCCAGATGTCTACAAAAGGAAGAAAGATGCCTTCAAAGTCAGGTAAAGAGTGAAAATCGCTGAACTGAGAACTTGCCTGTGTTGCTATAGTAATGAACTGAAAGATCTTTTAGTAGAATTTTGGCCAAATGTTTATGTGATGTTTTCTGATGCCTAAAACTAAGAAAACTATGAATTTATCTAAAGTTAACATATTCTTTGTCATACAATGCTAACTTACCTTTGCACTTTGATAAACAGGTGCTGAATCTGACAAACATAATCTGAAAGACATTTTCACTAAGTCCCACAGTGTCTGCATCTGTAATCACGCACCTGAAATTGTAGGTCTCCAGAGTTATGGTGGTTTCTTAGCTTGGTATTAAATGCAGGCCAGCTTAACTATAACAGACAATGCTCAAGCACAGTGTTTCTCAAACTATGGGCCGGGGAACGGCGCCGGTCTGCAACGAGGTGCACACTGGTCCGCAGGGCAAAGAAAAGACAAATATATGTTTTAGGCTAAAGATCTAAAAGGCATGAAAGTCTAAACTAAGGTAATGACCTTTATGGTTTACTGAATTGGTTGGGTTCTTCCCACAGAATCTGCCAAATAGTATGTATGATTCTTTTACATACTGTATAGGCTATATCAAATTGTTTTATATTTTCAATGGGGGGTGGGGGTTTGACGAGAGTGCGACGATGTCCAGGTTGGCCCTGTGACCCTAAATTCTGACATGACTGGGCCCTAGGCCCGAGAAGTTTGAAAAACCCTGCTCTTGCATCAATTGCTTGTATAGCATATACTCAAAATGTTTAAACGATGAGAAAAATTACCATTTTAAAACTAAATGTTGTGATTTTATGTGTGTCAACAGTGGCAAAAAGAAAGTGGACAGAAGAAGAGGTGAAGGCGGTTGAGGACAAACTCTTAGATTGCATCACATCTGGCAGGGTACCAGGGAAAAGACAATGTGAAGACTGCATCAGGTCAGCTCCTTTAGTTCTCAACCATAGAACCTGGGAAACAGTGAAGTTTTTCGTCAAGAACCGAATAACAGCATACCAGAGGGACTTTGTTAAAAGAAAATGAATGTAATTGAATGACTATTTAAAGTGCTTGGAGTTCTTGAAGTCTGTTAAATCGTTTCTGTTGTGATTGCATTCAAGCAAGCACCCATTTCAATGAGTTTCATTGTGGCTTAACTCAAATGTTGGCTGTTACACTTCTGTGTATGTTCTATGTTCTATGTTCTAACAGCTATGAGGAATAAAGTTGAGTAAGAACTTATTTTGTCAAATGATTAATTTGAATGTTGCAATGCATTATTATAGCGGCAGGCACAAACACCTGCTGACATGTATATGAATTTGTTTATTTAAAGATTTTGAGGTGAGGTCCCCATTGGTAACCTTTGAAACACACACAGTCGTATGTGTGTGTCATATGCTAATACAAATTAGCATATGAAAACATTACGTCACAGGTCCCCCCGAGGGTGTTCTACCTGACGGGGTCCCCAGCAGTTGGTCAAATGTCAGGTCAGTCTTCTGAGGGTTATACTGAAGTTTTCAAGTGATGGCTGTTATAACAGCTGCACATGGTGTGTGGATCAGTTTCTGCCTTGTATGTAGACCACTCAGAAAGGGTGGTTCCCACCAGGCTACAATTTGTCATGTGTCCCCACCAGGTAGCAAAAACAGGTATGTGTGCGCGTGCGTGTGTGTGTAGTAGTAGTCTGTGTGCGTGTGCGCGTGCGTGTGCGTGTGTGTGTGTGCGTGTGTGTGTGTGTGTGTAGTAGTAGTGTGTGTGTGTGTGGGTGTGTGTGTGCACGTTGGAGAGTGTGCATGTCATAGAAGGCATCTCAATCCCAGAGGGTCCAGAGTGCTCTGCAGTGTGTTCTGTTGTTCTCCTAGCAGGGGCGCTGTGATCTATAGGCGCCCAGGGCAGCGCGCCTCACCAGGACCGGCTTCAGCTGCTGTGCCGCGTAGCTCCGGCTCCACCTGCGCTTATGTACTAGCTCTGCTTCAGCTGCTGAACGCTAGTGTGTATTAGCTCTGTCTGCAGATGCTAAAGGCTAATATAGCTGCTACATACTCGTCGATCTATATATGCTCTAGCTCTAGCTTCATCTGATTGCTATATGCTAATACATTTAGCACTAGCCTCATCTGCTATATGCTAATATATGTAAGCTCTAGCTTAAACTGCTACATGCTCATATATATTGGCTTTAGCTACAGCTGCTACATTTAATATATAGGAAATCTAGCTTCAGCTGCCAAGTACTAATATATATTGGCCCTAGCTTCAGCTGCTACACACTTAAGAATTTATATTAGCTTCAGGTGCTACACACATTAGCATTATCTTCATCTGCCCCTTGCGAATTGATAATAGTTTCAGCTGCTACCTGCAAATAAATACAGGCTTCAGCTGTTACATGCTAATAGCTATTAGCATTAGCTCCAGCTGCTACCTATAAATATGAATTAGCTTCAGCGGCTACATGCTAATATATATTTGACGATCGGATTAGCTATAGCTTCAGCTGGTATGTGATTAATAAAAAACAAAAATAGAACTGGGTAAATTAATGTTGTAGCTCCATCGGCTCATAGCGTCATCATTAGCTTGTTGTGAAGTGCAGGAAAACACAAACGTTGAAAACTATCCACATTTTAAATCCAAATAGCCATTACTAGGACTTTGAAAAATAAAATGAGCTGGTGAAAGGAATTATAGATTTTTTATTGTTGCTTTGGAAGAGGGTTCTCATGTTACGATGCTATAATAATACTACGGGTGGTGTGTAACTGTGTATCTCCTCAAACGGACGGTATTTGGGTGGATAAAATGTCTGGTGGACTTCTCCTACTTTAAGTTTGAAGCAGAGCAGCAGCACTGTTTCTTTGTCTTGTGTGTGTTGTTTCGGTTTCACTTTTGGACGAGCCTTCAAACGGCGCAGTGTGGAGACTGGGCAGCCAACGCGAGGCTTTTCACCGTGGCCGCGCTGGCCTTACATTCAGAAATAACACAAGTTCTTAAACTATTGACTGCACTGAAGGAGAAGACTTCAAAAGGTCTCTCTGACCTGTTTGCTGAGGAGCCTGAAAGCAGGCTTTCTTCCTCCTCTTCTGCACAGCCCAGCGCAGCGTTCATTATTAATATGTTTTCTTTGTGACCCGGGACATTAAATAAAACATTGCATGGTTCATGAAAGATTATGAAAGAGCAGCGCTCATGCATCGAGAGGTGTAAACTCAGCACAATTCA
>OOFH01000013.1:0-14085 GCA_900323355.1 Merlangius merlangus
GAGGGAGGTATGATCAGTCACCCATGTTTTTGTTTCTTCAGATATTTTCTGTCTCATCCCATCCAACCCTCCATCCATCCATCTGAAACCCATCCAATAGTTCTGAGTGAATTTCCTTTCACTGCTCTTCTGATGTTTTGTGATTGTATTTTTTGGGCAGCACGCACTTTATCCCACAATCCCATAAAACGTCACCACACGCCTCCAATACCGTTTTTTTTTAGTTTGCTGCTTTTCTGTCAGGGAGCATCCAATATCCTGATTTTCATTCAATCTGATTTGTATTCAATCCCCCTGACGATGCATTACTGTCGGCCTGACGGCATCTTGAGGCTTTTCTTTTGATTTCAGATCTGGCGGAGGATAAGAAGACGGTTGCTGTCTTTGTCTCCATGTCTGTCTGTACCTCATCTTCCTCACACCTTTGTTCCCGCCCTGGAGAAAAGGGACATTGGGGGGGGACGTCTTTCACACCTCTGTCTTACATCTCTCCATGCCTCTTTATATACTGCCCACCCATCCCTTCCCTTGGTCCTGTCTAGCCTGGCTCCACCGTCAACCTGGAGGGAGGGCGGACCCTTTACATTTCCCTTCTTGAACACCAGCCAATCATATTCCTGTGGTTTGTGGTCAGCTGACCAGCCATGGCATCGTACCCAGGTACCCTCGCCGAAGAAAGACAGTGTTGGGTTTTTCTGCAAGACATTGTTCTTCCTCCTGGTGGCTGGTTCTTGGGGTCCGCTGGGTAGTCTGTGTGGGAGTGTACTGTGAACACAAATCAACGAGGACCATTTGTATTTGGGCCGTGGTCTTGCCAGTACCCACCACCTGGCCCATAGGATGGAGGCCATATAAACCAAGTTCAGACTTGTCTTGGGATTTTTTTTTTTTGAATAGGAATTTGAGTTGGAGCCCAAGAAGGACTTTCCTCTAAGAAATGCGGTGGGATGGCCTATAACCTGCCTCAACATTGACATCTCCAGACTTGGATATGTGACGGTTGATTGCACGATTTCAAAACGCCTGATAAAAGGCTGAAGACCTTGACAAAGTAAAGGTTAGCAAGCCAATGATGCGTTAAAACAAGCGAAGGCTGACTTGCAGTGATAAACGTTTATTGTTATGCGTCGATACTTCCCCTAATGAGCTTTCAGGTACAAAACAAGAGATAGAAAGGCATTGTGGTTTTTGGGAACATTTTTTAACACATTTTGAATCCGTAGAGACCATAACTTAGTGTGAATCTAACCACAGCCTCTGACTTTACATTCCACTTTTAGGTGTTAACAAAAATGTCTGTGTTCACTTCCGTAGGCACCCAAAAATTGTAAATATTTGATGTACCCTCATAGCTGATTGTAGGGGATTTGTTAAGAAAGCAAGAGAGAATGTTTACACTTGTGTTAGGGGGGGCGGTCTTTCCGTGTTCACCTTGACATTCCTGCCATCATTGAGAAGAGAAGTTTGTACCTTCAAAAGATCTTTCTATTTCCTCTTAGCTGCCATTGTGCACATTTGCCTACAAATGAAAATGAAAAAAGTAGAACATCTAACGACAATAAATGGACATTTAAGTCCATTATATGCACACCTTTGTAAATATGTGCAAGTTTACTGAATGTTATTGAATCCACTGTGTATCATTTTATTATTTACAAGGCTTTGAGAAAACAATGACCTTGTTATCCCGCTTCATCAGAACATGTTTCGGTCTGTTATCATGTAGACTATGCTAGTCATCCATCCACTACGAAAGAATGACAAGTTATCCACTTGAATAACTTGTTCAATGGGAGAGATAAAATACAACAATCATATTTTGTATTGCCTCTTCCCAGAGACTCTGCAATGTTGATCTTAGGAGGTTTCCACTGTATATGAGAGGAAAATTACCTAGTTTTTAGGGAGTCGTAGAGATTGCTGGACTCGGGGCAAACGTGTCTGAGTGGAGAATCAAATCAAAGTTTGATTTGAGGTCTGAGTTTGCACTATTGTTACCACACAATATGTTGGTATCAAGTGCAAACTGTTATTTGTGAAGAAGATTAAGAAATGCAAAAGGTGCATCTTAGACCATATTTTTAGACACTATCTTTTTGAATTGAGTAAAAATTAAATAATAAAGAAAGCTCTGTACAAATCCTTAAAGAAAAATAAAACACAAATGAAATCCTTGCATCACAATTTCTCTGGAATATAATTGTGTGTTAATCGAATCCATTTACCAAAAATCTATCAGGAGTAATAACATAATTGTACCTCTCACAAACTGCATATTCCTGGCAACTTTATTTAAATAAAATATGTAAATAAAAATCAATAGAAAAAATACATTGATGTCTATACGGCCCCATTGGTCCAATAAAACAGGACTGCTTGCAATTGCTGTTCACAATAAGGGTTTTCATGTATGATAAATTTGCCAATGCGCTCATTCATCCATCCCTGTGTTAACATCCTCCACTTTAAGTTTCCTCTTCAGTACTTATTTATTTTGTTTATACCAAAACATCTGTTTAAAGTGTTTAGTATTCTTTGGTTTCAAATTATTTGCCGATGTGAGGTGGGATAGACGTTGGTCAGTCAACGATCTCCCCCGTGTCCCACTTTGTTTTTGGTTCCTGCCACCATTCGGCCACGAAGGACTCCTCGTAGTCCCCCACCCCCTCAAACTCTGCATCAAGGGACTCCTGGGGGCCTCTGGTTCCCACCTCTTCTGGGCTCACCACGTCCTGATTGGTGGACAAAAGAGAAGACGGAACTAGTCAATGACAGCCCTGTCTCGACAGCACCACACACGACCTTGAGGCAACCGGAGGTAATTCCTCTTCTGGTCTTTACCCACATTCGATGACGGTTTTTTCATCCCTTTGTGTTTGAAAGGAGATGCATCCATATTTTTTTGCCATTATCCTTTTTAATAAGAAAACGTTCTATAAAGCTCTGTAGAGATCTGTGCTATAAAGCTCTGTGTTTGAAAGGAGATGCATCCATATTTTTTTGCCATTATCCTTTTAAATAAGAAAACGTTCTATAAAGCTCTGTAGAGATCCTTTAGGAAAAGAAAATACAAACACATATTAATAGCGTCTCATCGTATTTGAGTATTGGGTTGTTTTTTCCGAACTAGTAAACGGCCCTTCCTCAAACCCTCCCCGCCTTTCAATTGCCCAGGCTTGCAATCGCCAAACCCATAAACATCGCCCTCCTAGATTCACCCAAATCTGGCAACTGTTAGGCTTTTCTCACCCCCTTTTTTTAGTCCACATGAGTACACTGTAATTCAGAGTAATACTTCGCCCACTCCTCCCCCCTGACGTCCTATGGCAGGACAGAGTGTTGAGGAGGTGGGCGGAGCTACGGCTAGTTTAAAATGTAATTCCGGCGAAAATTGAACCCAGGGTCTTGGTTTTGGCATGTTTACCCATCAAATAAGCCCTCCAGATACTTTTTCCATTGAAAATCGATTGCAGAGTTTGCCCGGCGCAATATTTGGCTACCATGTTATTGGCTAGGGGCACCGCAAACGCTTCTAAATCTGCACTTTTTAAACAGTAATATTGCTCAAAATAGCACCAAACCTCTGCAGTAGCATGATTAGGGCCTTACACATAAAACGAAGCATCAACAACTTAGTTAGCGTACCGGGAGTTTATTAAAAAACACTGCTTTCCAAGTCTGTGCCTTACTGGTAGGTCCATGTTTCAAGGAAGTCCACACAAGTCGATTACCTGCTACCGTAAATAATATAATGGAGGTGCCAACTAATTTTACTTAAAGGGGACATTATGAAAACAAGACTTTTCCTGGGATTTGGGGTGTTGTTTTGGGTCTCTGATGCTCCCATACTCTTTGAACTTTTTCTTGAGTGAGATATGCATTTCTGAAAGTACCCCGCCTACAGTTACCAAACGAGCAAGTTGGTTTCGGCACCCCCTCCTACGTAGGAAGGGGCCACATTTGAATATTATCTCCCACTTCCCCACCCCCCTCCATCAGAGCATAGCTAAGATTTTGTGGACCAGCGGACGAGCAGCTCAGAAGGGGGAAATTGGCGGCAGCCCGGCAGCTCAGCTCCAGGAGTACAATCCCTTTCTCCGCCAGAGCTTCCGCCGAGCTCCCCCCGCCGAAACTGCTGGACCGCCGCCGAAGCTTCGGAGGCAGCCCGGAGGAGGAGACATGGAGGAAAAAGGGATTGTACTCCCGGAGCTGGGCTGCCGGACTGCCGCTGAAGTCCGGCGGGGGCAGCTCAGCTCCGGGAGTACAATCCCTTTCTCCTCCATGTCGCGGTTCGGACTTCAGAGAGTCAAAGCCAAAGTTCCTTCCCCCAATTCTTCTCAACCATGGCCGAGATAACCCCCAATACGAGTCTTTACTTGTTGTGGAAGTACCAGAGACGTCAGACGCAGTCTTTATGATTCATAATATCATCCGAGGCGCACATTATTATTTTATATACAGATATAGAACTCCAGGGGTCCGCAAATGGCAACAATCACTTGTCCTCCATGCTGTGGTTCTCTCTGACAGCTCATTGGTCAATGGGCAGCAGCTCATTTGCAGCTCATTTCCTAAAAGCTATTTCTACCAAACAGCCTCAAAAACTTTCTGGAACTCATATACTATGTTTACTTGTTTAACAATCGCCCCTCTTGATACTTGACTGTTTTAAATTTGTTTGTGTCTCCATTATATCATTTACGGTAGCAGGTTACCGACTTGTGTGGACTTCCTGGAAACATGGACCTACCGGTTTGGTGCTATTTTGAGCAATTAGGGGTTAAAAAAGCAGATTTGGAAGCGTTTGCGGTGCCCCTAACCAATAACATTGAAGCCAAACATTGCGCAGGGCAAACTCTGTACACGATTTTCTATGAATAAAGTATCTAGAGGGCTTAGATGATGGCTATACATGCCAAAACAAAGACCCTGGGTTAAATTTTTGATGGAATTACACTTTAAAGCATGTGGACCAGCCACAGCGGACAAATCTTCCCAGGCACATACCACATTCTGTTGTGGAAGAGCAAAATGGATGCAATCAATACAAGAGCAAAAAACTAAACCAAAAACAAACAAACAAAGGAATGTCTAAAAAAAACTAATTCTTGTCTGGTTTTATTAGAAATTCTTACCTCGTCATCTGTTTGAAGGTAGTTGAGTGCAAACTGTAACATTTCCTGCTGCTTGGTGGTCTGGTTGTAGTATTTGAGAGCCTCCTGTGAAATCAAAGACAATGTGAGCTGTCCTGTTCTCCCGAACAGCGGGAGATGGCACAACAGGCTTGTGGTTTAACAAGATATTTCCCAACTACCTTTACAGCAATGCCAGCTTTTGAAGAATTGCGTTTTTTCTTGGCCATTGTGGGTTGGCCCAATTATGTCCATGAAAGGCTGCTAGGCTGTTGCAGCTGCTAATGTGAGACAAACTGAGTGGACAGAAAAAACTGTCTGTTCTTAAGAATGTATATGGGACTCAAAATAGCACACTTGCACATGTTCACGCCAAGTCTCTTGGCATCAACATCTTTGTGGGTTAATCTCATTGGGTTACCTTTTCCTTTCCGTTTTTGTCGACTGTAAACTATATTCTGTGACTGCTTTAAAAGACAAAGTGGATGGACGTGATCAACGGGGGGGAGATGATGCTGCACTGTTACAGAGACAACGCAGCGATATCAACATGAGTAGTTCTAACTGGAGAGACAGGGAAATCCACGAGCTGCTGACCATCATGGGTGAGAAGGTGCTCTTTGACGCAGAGCAATGTTCCTTACGAGTCTTTGTCGGGATAAAAAACAAGTGGTCAGCAAAATAAAGAATTTGTGGGGGTTTCTGCACTTGTAAATGGTTAATCGCGTTTGTAGCCTGCACTCAGACGTGAACTCATTCTTGCATGCGGGCGTCTTTATTCATAATAAAATAAAAACATTCAGGAGTATGCAAATTATTATAAAGAGGTCTAGACTGTGTGCAGGGGATTTTACCCCCTCGGTTTCACACAGGCAAGAAAGTGAAATTGCCGGGCGGGCCAAGCCGCGACCGAACCGGCTTGGCAGTGTTAAAGGCCTTATCAGTGTAGCCAGGATATATAATATGGTATAAACCAGGGATTGGTTTATACCTGGCAACTGGCCAGTTATAAATAAATAAAAATGATAAAATAAAAAATACAGAAAACTCGATCAAGAAAACCGTACCTTTCAGTCAAGATGTGAATTGGAGTATCTGTTCATTTTGAATTCAAAGGAAAACCCATGTGTCCAATTTGATTAGAAACGATATCAGTCATGAAAGATTTAAACTTAAGTTGCTACTACAACTACTACTACTGCACCGGATATAATATAAAGTTGTTGCACTGTTTTTCAGTTTTGTGCCATCATTTAATGATGATGTATACAGAACACAGGCTATGAATCTGAATGAATTCAGATTCATCCCCAAAATGCACCAGAATACAGGAAATCACATCTACAAAATTCTAAATTTTGGGGGAGGACCCTGAGACCCTGTGTCCATGACTACGCCTCAACGACAAATGTAATCACCAGCCGGCAATGATAGATATATATATACACTATTTTGTTCTTATTTTTAATTATTTGGTAGCTTTCATATCCGATTAGTTGAAGTGCCATGTGGCCCTCTAATGGTAATGATGAAACATTGTGGCCCTCTTTATCATGAAAGTTGCCCATCCCTGGTATTGACCATGTTTAGGGTAGCATAGAAGGATCACACCCTAACAGTTATTGGACAAGTTAACCTCATTATTATTCAAATGTATTGGTATTGTTAACAGTGGTTTTTGATTTTATTGATGTTTCTTACAACCTAGATTGACTAGATTCAAACCTTAAGCGTAAATAGGCACATAAGAAGAAAGATTTGGGGATTTTCTAATCCAGTTTTCTATAGAATAACAATCTTAACATTTTTACACCATTTAAGAGACTAGCCTGTCACTTTACAACACTTTAAACTCTAGTTAAAACCAGTGTAAGCAGGCCTGTATGTTAACACTGACGAATGGAAACCAAACCGCCAGCACAGGTAACGAGTAAGGCGCTCTGGCTCACCGGCTGGGGCAGGAAGTGGGGCTCCTCCAGCCCCCACTGCTCCCGGTAGAAGCGGTAGTACGCCACGTTCTGCTGCATGACCTGGTCGTTGGGGTCGAAGAGCATGTAGCTGGCCGCGCACGGAGCCGCCTTCTTGACGTCGTTCACTGTCAACGTGCAGCGCATGATGATCAACATTTAGAGTTAATGTCTTTAGCAAGATTTGATCATAAAGGACAGTCTTTTGTTTAAGATGCATGTTATTAAGTAACAGGTAGGTATCTTGCTTAAAGATGCCTACAGTTTAGACTTGGATTTTTTTGCTGGTAGCATTATACAAAACTATAACTAGACTATCACAGTATACTACTACTACTACTACTACTACTATTACTACTACTAGTCTATCAGATCTGAGAAACTCTTGTTTCTGGTTAAAAGTAGTAAGCGTCATGATATTGGACCTTTAGAAGGAGCCTCTTGTATTTAGCGGTATTGACTTGGTAAGGGTGAGACACAATGCTCAAGGGTGATCCAGGTATGCCAAAGAGGACATAGGGGTAACACTGAGATGTGTAACCCCTCTAGCCCCCAGACTCTATCCTGCCCATTATATTATACAACACAGGTTGTCAATTCAAAACCTACATTCTGATACCATATTATGACACAGCCTATGACGATAAAAAAGAAGCTGTAAAGCGCCAGCCACTGGGACCACTATGACCAGAACTCACATTTATAATAGGCGAACTGCAGGTAGTGGTACATGGTGGCCACGAATTTCTCCACGAAGAACCCACCGACACTCGGCGTGAGGTTCACCTCACATTTCACCTTGCACTTCAGCGCCTCGGTGTACAGGTCTGCAGGCGGCGCCACAAGAAACACAGAAAAAAGATATTACTCCTGGATTTTTTTGAATGTCATTTTAAAGAAACTTTTACTCATGCTCTGGGATGACACTGCGGACATTAGGGTTTGAACCAAAACTAGATAATTCTACTTAGTCTTCAACGATGTTGTACCTGCTAGAGTCGGATAAAAGTCTTTAAACTCGAGAATCTCGTAGGAGCCTTCACACCCGCTCAGGCAGAGCTTGTACATGTTGAAGTACTCTGCGATGGCCTGCTCCATGTTCTGTGCACTTGTGCTGAAGTCTTCATCGTTGTACAGCTTCACAGCCTTCAGGAACACACTCTGACAAATACAAGGAGAAACGTATGTGTCACATTCTGGACTAAACAAGGTGTAGCTTGTGTGTCTCATTGATACACTGGAGATATTCAATAATAAAGCATTGATTGATCGTGGGGAACCTCGTAGGGTTGCTGTTCGTGGTCGATGAGGTACGCGTCCACGGCAGACAGGCTCTTGTAGTAGTTCATGTTCTTGATGAGGTAGGGGTCTTCTGGATTCTTCTGAAGGAAGGTGTGAGCCGCGGACACGGCCTTCTCTAGGTTGTTTGACTGAAAGCGGAAAATATTTAGTATTGAAGGAAATTGATTAAAATAAAAATGGTCAGTAAAGGTTGGTCTGAAGTGGGAACTGACCTAAAGAAGGTTTGGTTTTTAAAGTGACCCTTTTAAAATCGCAATACCTGTGACACACTTAAAAAACACAACATAAACCCCTTAACATCGCTCAGATGTATAGAATAAACAATGTCTATTCAGCTGATAAACAAATATGGTATTTAAATTCACCTGGGATTTCCGATGTATGACGTTTGGTCTGGATGAACAGTTAGAAAGATCAAAGATATTTTCAAGATGAATAAGCAGCAAAAAAAAATTGCTGCATGGAATGTAAATCCATATCGGCTGTATATTGGATCAGGTGAATAGGGGCGCAACTGCAACTGCGAGGGGTTGTTAAATGGGGGATGCAGATACGTGGCACATACTCAACTCTTATTTTGTGTTTGTGGACAAAAGGGGGCTAGGGGTTATAAAGAAACGACCATTCCTTGACCACTGGCGTTTGAAGCGCTGTGTCTTTCATCAGGACAGTTCACACCGAAGGCCAAATAGCCTACTTTTATTCAGCACACGTAACGGTGTTTTCATGAAGCTATCCTCGAAATGTAATATGTGACCCAAAAAGACGCCAAGACGCATAAAATGTAGTAGCTCTGGTCATTTGCCTAAGGTACCTGCATCTTGTCCTAATTGTGGACGCATCATCTTGAAAAGTTGGTATAAAAACAAATGTAGAATACCTTTATTGACCCACCTGGTAGTATGCGTATTGTATGTACCGATAGGGCGTTCTCTTCTCGAATGCTTCCAACGTGTCTCTTCGCGGATACGCGATAGAAAACACTGGAAAGTTTGCCTTGCACTTTTTAAGACAAGAAGCCCGTAGTATAAAGTGTCGCATGATGTGGAGGCTACTGTCGGCGAAGAGCGTTTCATTGTCCCTTCTGATATTGCTGCAGTTCTTGCTGCAGAAAGACTCGCTGTCCTTTAGGAGTCGATGAAGACGCAGACAGAGCTCCAGGTACTTTAGGCTCTCCTTCCAGTTCTGCGCTCCGTACTGTTCCATTGCGTGTCCGTAAGCCGCGTCCAAAGGCATGATGTCCGCTTGAGGAAAGCTTTCAAAACTGTATTTTTCATATTGAGCGTCCACTAAGGTCGGGATAAGGAAGACTATACATAAACAACTCAAGGAAACACTCCTTCCGTTCCTGTTGAGGGTCATGATTCCACCCAGTGCGAGAACCGTGTTCCGCTTTCTAATGTTCTTTTAAAAAATATATTGAAACCATTGGGCGGTCTCTTCAGAAAGGCAGGTACATGAACCCCGGCACGTAGTTTATGCTCAGATCCATTGAAAGATTGGCATGGGAAGGAGAAAGAGAGAGAGGGCAGTCTGGATCTCTCTCAAAACTTCTGCTTGGAATCCAAAGAAGGCCGGGGACCCTCGCTGTGTTTTCCTGGGTCATAGTGCCCTTCACTGTTCGAATTGCTACTTTCTACATTCGCGTTTATTTAATTTAATTATTTTAAGCATAGCATATTGATCTACGGGAGTAAAAAAACAATATTTGTCTCAAGGCTAGTCGTATTTAATAATCCGTTATATGGAGCCTAATACGAATTCTGCTGATGTTGCATATTTTTGTGGATACAGATATTAAATGTTCAACCCTATGTGGGCTATCGAGTGCTAGTGAGTGACCAGATTACAAACAAATCCATCTGCCGGGAATGGGACTTTTTTTGGAATGCAATTTGTTGGGAAGTAATTAAAACAACATGGAAGATTCAGGGATTTGATTATCATGAGAAGAAACTCCCATGAGGGTTGCTGTGTATGTTAAAAGATGAATCATGCGACTTGCGCATGTTTCTATGTAGTAAAACGGAGCTCCGCGCTTCCCTACGTGTCCACATTGCTGGGGGGGTGTGCAGTGAGGTCCACTGTGTGTGCATGCATGAAGAGTCATGCAGTCTGAGTTTACACGTTTACAAAATTCCACCGGTGCCCGGGCCACACCTCCCCCTTCTCTTGGCGAACCGTCCTATGAATTTAGAGGAAAGCCTACATTCATCAGTACCATCTTCATTTAGAAGCAGTCGCTTATCTGTGGCTACTGCTGCCTCAACATATACAATGGAGTTTGTAGTGTCATTGTTTCTGCTGTGCTGCGTTTGTGTGATAGTGGTTAAATGCGACTCGGGCCCATTAATAGATGTAGTTGTCGATCGTTACGATATCCCAAGCGTTTGTCCACGAGAAGTTGGAACAGAGGATTTTGTCCGATATCACTTTAATGGTACATTCTTCGAAGGCGGAAAGAAGTTCGACTCGAGGTAACGCTGCTGCAAATCTGAAAATATATCTGCGTATGAACTGTACTCGTATCCATCCATGCACTCTGCATCTGAATGTAGTTGATGTTCTGAGTAAAATTAAACAGGCTAACATGATATAGGCCTCGGTTTTTTTGGGCCATTCTTCGTAAAAATGCCATCAAATTGGAAGTAACAAAACGTGCACGTTTTAGAGATTTGTGGCCACGTAAGTATCAACTTCAATTAATGTGTAACTATAGTTTTACTAACTCGTATAGATATTACGTATGCGCATGTGCGACGCGATCCGTGATTTTTTTTTTTTCTCCTATGAACTAATTACACACAGTTTTAAATATGATTTAGACAAATGTGTTCAACCATTGACTTAAACGTTTGTTTGATATATTTAATATTCGATAACTTACTTGACAACGAAACAACTCAGTCTTTCTATTTCTTCCCATTGCAGCCATGACCGAGGAAATGCCTTCATCAGTCAGGTGGGATTGGGGCGGATGATCACCGGGATGGATCGCGGCATCCTGGGCATGTGCGTCAACGAGCGCAGAAAAATAACCATCCCGCCACACCTCGCGTACGGAAGCATTGGAACAGGTAATTATTGACACATTCAAATCGACTCATTCCAAATAGGCCTATGTTTAACAGCTTTAATGTGAAAACAAATTAAAGCTAGCGTAGGTAATTGGGGGAACCAACTTGGGAAAACTAGATTTTTTGTATCGAACAGAAATAATCCCATGGACCTATAAAGAAGGACAGCGGATTAAAACACGGCGCCCCTTCATTCATATGAAAACTGCTCGGGACAACAAGGGCCTGATGGACAACGTCAAGGAGAAATTTGCTTTCGCATCATGGCATGGGAGCCTAGCCACGCCCTAGTGCATGACGTTCCGGATGTCGAAATATTCTAGTTCTCTAGCGTTGTAGCACAGCTAGAGGTCTGAGCGAGCACAGTAGCATTGTTTACCGACCATGGAACTAAAAACAACATTTACACCGTACATTGTGATTTATTTGATGCATAATATATTTTTTATAATTTATTAAAGCTAGGGTAGGCGATTTTGGAGAAAACAGCCGCTGAGATTCTGTTGATTCCGTTGCGTGCTCTCTGGTCCCTCCCTGCCACGCTACCTGCTGTAGCTCCTCCCTCCGAACGTCAGTTATGCGCGTTCATGTGAATTCAGTTACATTGATAGGAAGACGAAACGCCATGTCCGATTCCGAAGTAATTAAACATTAGTGCTGATACGTAACTGCATAAGTACAAATATAGTTGATGGTATCCGGGGAATGGGGAATTTATGGGCCGTTGAAGAAGACATTGCTACTCAGTTGTTGTCCGCCGTAGTAGTGCAAAACTGCTTTAGGCTCGTGAACGCTCACGCAGGGACGCACGAACGTCGGTGCCAAGGTGACGGACAGTCCCACAGCCAATAAGAACGGAGAATCTGAGCCTCGCTCTGATTGGTCAAAGTGTACATGAGTGGTGGCAATTTTTTGGGGGGGCACACAGAGGCAGGGGAGAGCAAAGTGATGAGCAGATATTCTCAGAGCACTTCGCCTACATAAAGCTGACTGGCTATTATGACATTTTTGCCAAATATTTCAGTAAAAAAATCGCCTACCCTAACTTTAAGGGTTGATTCAATGGGACCCACGTGTATCCTCTGACTCTATTTGTGGCGCTGGTCAGGAATACCGAGTAGGCTAGTGGTGCAAACACTGGACTGTTGTGCCCTTTACTCAGAATCATTGTTAATTAGCGATAAAACGTTTGTCCGTCCGGCCCCACAGCCAAGAGGTCTGTCAGGTTCGAACACTGTGGTCATCCGGCTCGATAATGACGTTATCTGCCCGATGAGGGGCAGAGATAAGGGGCAGGGGTAATGTGATTAGAAAGTTACTAGAAGGATCTTTTTTTTTGTTTTTGTATTTTTAGGATTTTGGAACATGTTGCCAATGTGCCAATATTATTAAATTACTCCAACAGGATAAATTGGACTTAAAGGGGACATATCATGAAAACATGGGATTTGGTGTGTTGTTTTGGGTCTCTGGTGCTCCCACACGCATACAAACTTTGAAAAAAGTCTGTACATGATTTTGCGTGTGAGATATGCATTTCTGAAAGTAACCCGCCTACAGTTACCAACTGAGCGAGTCAGTTTCGGGGCCCCCTCCTAGATAGGAAGAGGTCACACTTGAATATTACCTCCCACTTCCCCACTCCCCTCCAATGAGAGCATAGCAACGATTTTGTGGACCAGCGGACGAGCAGCTCCGGCGGGGGGAACTCGCGGCAGTCCGGTAGCTGAGCTCCGGGAGTACAATCCCTTTCTCTGCCGGACTGCCGCCAAAGCTTCAGCGGCAGTCCAGAGGAGGAGACATGGAGGAGAAAAGGATTGTACTCCTGGAGCTGAGCTGCCGGACTGCCGCCGAGCTACCCCTGCCAGCGGGTGTACTCCGGGAGCTGAACTGCCGCCGGAGCTGGCAGGTCCGGCGGGGGGAGCTCAGCGGCAGTCCAGCAGTCCGGCAGCTCCGACGCAAGGGTTTGGCGCAAGTCCGGCAACTCAGCTCCCGGAGTACAATCCCTTTCTCCTCCATGTCGCGGTTCATAGACTTCAGAGAGTCAATGCCAAAGTTCCTTTCCCCCAATTCTTCTCAACTTGGAGAAATCCCCCACTACGAATCCTACTTGTTGTGGAAGTACCAGAGACGTCAGACACAGTCTTTATGATTCATAATATCATCCGAGGCGCACGTAGCTTTTGGCCGTGATATTAGATATTATATAAATACCAATATATAATATTATTATTATTATATTATAGTATATTATATAGATATAGAGCTCCAGGAGTCCGCAAATGGCAACAATCCCTTCTCCCCCATGCTGTGGTTCAGTCTGACAGATCATTGGTCAATGGGTAGCAGCTCATTTGCATTAAAGCTACAGACACCAGAAACAGCGTGTGGCGATCAGACCAGAAGCGGAGGCAGGTATCCGGTGTAACAGCCGGTTGGCTTTATTCCACGAACAGCTTAAACAAGGCACACATGTATCGCTCTACACCCACGTTTTACACACTCTTACTCCGAGCTCGAACAGGAAGACCCCCACACACACTGCGCAACCTCCCCCAATCACAAGCCCCCATGTTGCTGGACCTAGTAACCCTGCTTGTGATTGGA
>OOFH01000016.1:0-18558 GCA_900323355.1 Merlangius merlangus
TAGAGTAATTGACAACCTGTTTAACCACTGTGATATACTATGTCTCCAAGAGACCTTCCTGTCAAAACAAGACCTTGGTCAGCTGAGCTCACTAAATCCTGACTTCCATGGAGCTGGGGAGGCTACAACCGACCTCAGCACGGGAATTGTCAGGGGTAGGATACCTGGGGGTGTAGCGATTCTTTGGCGGAAGTCGCTGGATCCGCTGATAAATATAATCAGAGTTGATGCTGACTGGTGCATTGCAATAAACTACAAACATAACAATAAGGAATTTGTGATTATGAATGTGTACACACCTTTTGAGTGTGATCAGAATGAAGATGACTTTTTAAATAAGCTTGCTTTTATCAATTCTTTTATTCAAGATAACTGTCATACGAGTGTATATGTCATTGGGGATATGAATGCAGATATTACAGATAAGAGATCAAAATTTGGCAACCACCTGAGAGAGTTCTGTAAGAACAGTAATTTAATCCTATCTAGTGACACACTTATGCCCAGCGATAGCTATACTTATATAAGTGAAGCCTGGCACACCACGTCATGGCTGGACCACTGTATAAGTACAGCAGATGCCCATGCATCGCTAGGCAATATGAGTATTTTGTATGGAACAACTGTATCAGATCATATACCCTTTACAATGTCAATTGAGATAGATGCCTTACCAGCTTTAAATAAAAATAAGAATATAAATATGAATATTGGAAAGCTTGACTGGTCTTCTCTTACTAAGGAGGAAATCCTGGGCTATCATGCACGTACAGACCAATCCTTGAGTAACATCCACATACCAAGAGATGCTGTTATATGTAGTGATGTTAACTGTTCCAGTGTGGAGCATCGTAATGCTCTCTGTTCTGTGTATGATTCCATTGTAAAATCGCTGCATGATGGCAGTAGGCATCTCTGCAAGCACAAGCAAAGGATACCTAATATGAAACCAGGGTGGAATCACTATGTAGCCATGCACCATGATGAGGCACGAAAAGCACTTAAAACCTGGGTAGCTTCTGGTCGACCAAGACAAGGTCCAGTATTTGAACATAAGAAGTCTACCACTGCAAGATATAAGTATGCTGTGCGCTTTATCTGCAAAAATGAGCAGGCAATGACAGCCGACTCACTAGCTAAAAAACTGTCTCATAATAATGTTGTTGGGTTCTGGAAGGAGGTGAGAGCACTCAGTAACTCCAAAACATCCTTACCCTGTACCATGGAAGGCATATCGGGAACAGATGAGATTGCAGAACTATGGAGACAGCATTACAAAGAGTTGTTCAATACCATTAAAAGTGATGTTTATAGAGTGGGCAGTATTGCAAGCGATGAGATAGTGGGGGTCACACCACATCAAGTCTGTGAAGCAGTAAAAAAACTATCTAACAACAAAGCTAGCAGCTTAGACCAAACTACAGCTGAGCAGCTTAAATTTGCTAGTCCGAGGATTTTTCCTCTTCTTTCTATTTGTTTCACAGGCTTTCTGATACATGGGATCTTGCCGGATTCCATGTTATCAGTCCTGTTGGTTCCAGTTATTAAAGACAAGGCTGGCAAGCTATGTAACATTGACAATTACAGGCCCATAGCGTTAGCCAGCATTGTCTCTAAAGTACTGGAGACTATACTGCTTGATAGGTTAATTAATGTCATTAATTCTTCAGACAATCAATTTGGATTTAAGCGTAATCATGGCACTGACTTGTGTATATATGCCCTAAAAGAAATTGTTAGTAAGTATAAAAAACAGAACTCGTCTGTTCTTATGTGTTTCATTGATGCCTCCAAGGCCTTCGATCGAGTAAATCATAAAAAACTGTTCACAAAAATGGCTGAAAGAGGTGTGCCCGCATGCATAGTGAGGGTGCTGGCATACTGGTACGCAAATCAAACTATGCAGGTTAAATGGGAACACAGTTTGTCTGCCCCTTTTGGTGTGAGCAATGGTGTCAGACAGGGGAGTATACTGTCCCCCTTTCTCTTTAACCTGTATATGGACGACCTATCACGGCAACTCACAGAATGTAGGACTGGTTGTATGATTGGTGATAAAAAAGTAAACCATCTGATGTATGCGATGATTTGGTTGTGCTTTCCCCGAGCAGTGCTGGTTTTCAACAGTTGCTGAATGTCTGCTCTGTATATGGTGCTGAACATGACATAAAATATAATGCCAGCAAGAGTCACGGTCTAATCTGCCGCACTAAAGAGGACCAAAAAATGTCTTTTCCTGATTTCAATCTGTCAATCATAATATTGTTCCCTGTAAAAAGGTCAAATACCTCGGCCATTTTCTTACAGAGGATATGACAGATGATGATGATATTAGAAGGCAGTGCTGCAAAATGTATGCGCAGGCGAATACTCTTGCTCGCAGATTTCATTCGTGTACAGATGACGTTAAAATATCTTTGTTTAAAGCGTACTGTACACCACTGTACACCGCATACCTGTGGATTAACTACAAAAAAGCAAGTATGAAAAAGTTACAGTTGCGTATAATGATGCATTAAGAATCCTACTTAAAAGACCTCGATGGTTAAGTGCGAGTGAAATGTTTGTAAATGCACGTGTCAACACCTTTAATGCAGTACTCAGAAACCTGATGTATAGATTTATGTGTCGGCTTGATGCCTCAGAAAACCAGATAATCAACAGTCTGACCCACATCAACTGTAGTTCCATCAGGTATCAATCTCTGTTCTGGAGACACTGGTACAGTTGTCTCTTTTTAACTTTATAGTCATTCTATTTTTGATATCAGTGGTGTAAATTTCTATTTTTATGTTTTAGCTTTTCTTATTGTCTGTGTTGTGTTGTCTGTTGTTGTGCTGTATTGTGTCTTGTGTTGTGTTCTTTTTGCTATGGACCCAGAGTCTGAAATAAAGAAATATTATTATTATAATTGATAAACCTTGGGAAATGGTTGTAAATTGTCTTGTTTCTTTACTTCAAGTAGTTATGAATATAAATAAATGCCCTAAGCGTGCGGTGGCAAGCCTTCCCTCAAATACTTTCTGAGAACTTGGCAGCCCTGCTGGAATCTTTCATCAGATACATATTATAGTGGCGGGACCTTTGATTTTAGGTGGAGCCCATTGTCTGGCTAAAAATTACACCAAGGACACATGGATACTATTTTTTGACTCTTTGACTCTCTGTATGGAACTGTCCCCACATACCCAGAGTAAGATGATGCCATATCAATTTCTTAGACGTAGCTGTATTGATGTGATCTATTCTACACAACGGGTTCAGGATCATAAGTACAGCCTGTGGACAATATTGTGAATTGGTCTTGTCAGATATGCAAATGAGTTGAATCCTAACAATTATTATTATTATTGAGAATGATGAATCTCGACCTTAATGATGAAATAGTATGTCACTTTGATGATCAGACACAACTTGATGTTTGTTATGATTACGATTCAACATGTGTTCAATTTGTGAATCTAATTTAGGCATTATTAAAAATTTATTAGTATGTGAATGAAAAACAAAAGACTTGAAGACAAGAAATAGCTGTTATTCGATTGTAACAAGCTTTTCAGTATCATATAAGAGTCTCAATAATAAGACACTTAGACGTCTAATGAATGCATACAAATGTATAATAAAGGATAATCAGATATTTCTCATTAAATCTTCATTTATACCACTACACAATATGATCAATATGTATTTACTTCAATGCAAAAGTAAAGTTAATATGCTAAAGTACAATAAAATAAAATCTAAAGTAAACAAGAAAACAAAAAGTACTCAAAAATAATGTCCAATTTCAATATAAATGAATTGGGTTGGGATTAAGTGTGTTAATACATATGATTCGAAGAAAAAAATTATAAAGACAAGTTTGCACAAAATAATAGCTTTTTATTTTGCATTTAAATAAATAACTGTTGATCAGTATCACACAATCACAACTATTGGATTTAAATACAAGTATATAAATAGATCATGAGCAGTCAAGGAGTTTTTACATTCCTTTTGTTGTCCCCCATTGAAAGCTCAGGCAGATTTTATTTTCCTATAGCAACTTTTTATTTTATTTTTTTTTTACAAAACATCACGTCTAAACCATTGAAACCCTTACCACTCCATCTTCTGCAGAACATAATCAACTTCCTTTCATGGATAGGCTCGTTAGACACACAATGCCTGCCTGGGTATAACTCTATTTATGACATGCATACAGACGAATTGAACCCTGAAGAGAAATGTGTTGAAACTGGCTTTTACTAAAAACACCTACTCCTGGTAGAAGCTTTAATTTGAACCCGCTCATTCCAACCATTCTTGTTTATGAATACAATGCTTTGCCCAGAGATGAATTATCAGATATTTGATAAATTGAAATATTGTAATTCTGCTCAAGTGTTTAAATAACAGTTTTTTTATTAAGTGTCTGTATTAACAATGGCAGATATTGCATTTTTTTTTCCCATTGTTTAAAAAATTATATGCCTGCTCACCTCACCTCATTGAGTTCTAAAGACTTTACAATATGTGGCCACCATTACTTGCTTGTCAATTTATTTCTTTGCCATAAAACCATTACATTTACATAACTACTGTGCCTTCAGATTGGACAAAATCATCCTACCTGGATTGGACCCAAAGCAAATTCCTGTCCGATGATGAGTTTGTTGTATTATTTTCTGTGCCTTCATTTTTGTCGGCTACAATTACACGACATGATTTACATAATCAGTAATACTGATTCCCTTTGTATATCTTCAAAGGGTTAGCATTTCAGTCATGACATTTTGATAAATGCAAGCGTAAACCAATTTATTAGCCGTTTCCCATGACAACATTGATAATGGAAATATTCTTATTGTCTGTTTACCGACGAATCTTACTGTTTCTAGAATTTGTTACCAATATATTGTCCTACGATACAGGCATTACAGGCATTTATCTGAC
This sequence comes from Merlangius merlangus, assembly GCA_900323355.1. Classification (NCBI taxonomy): domain Eukaryota; kingdom Metazoa; phylum Chordata; class Actinopteri; order Gadiformes; family Gadidae; genus Merlangius; species Merlangius merlangus. Next base: position 4,939 of record OOFH01000016.1, read on the forward strand.
AGTTCATATACTAACTGGGGCAGAAGAAACTGAACTAGCCCTAGACTCTCTTGTTTTACGTGTGGGTATGTTGACCATACAACACGAGATGCCAACAGTGGCTTCCGGCAACTCGTCATCCTCAGTCCATTCATTCACATCAGGGCTGTAAACCTGGATGCACTTCTTGTACTTCTTCTCCACCTCGTTCCAACCCCCCAGGAGATAGACCTTCTCGTTGACAATCGCCACGCCGGCCGTGCTGACCCCGGTGCGCAGCGGGGCACAGTAGCTCCACTGCCCGTTTTGGGGGCTGTAGCATTCCACCGCAAAGACATCCACCCTTTCCCCGCGGCCTCCCAGCTGGCTTCCCCCGAGGACGTAGGCCCGGTCTCCCACCGTGGCGGCGCAGTGCCAGCCCCTGGGCGTGCTCATGCTGCTCTTATCCTGCCAGCTGTCCGTGGAGGGGTCATAGCTGCACACGGCCCGGGTGTAGGCGTTGTTGATGTATCCTCCGGAAACGAGGATCTTGCCGTCGATGACGGAGCTGGCGTGGCAGCAGCGGGGCACCTCCATCGGGGCTTTGGTCTGCCACTGGTTGGACGAGGGGACGTAGCACTCCACAGAGGCCTGGACGCCGTCCGAGTTGCGACCGCCGATGGCGAACAGGAGGCCGTTGAAGGTGTTGAGGCTGAAGTGGGTGCGTTTCTGGATCATGTTGCTCAGGTGAATCCAAGTGTTGAAGCGGGGGTCGTACCTTGAATCGAAAATCAAACACAAAAAGTTAAGGATTTGTGGTGGAGGATTAACGGCGGCAATCTCATGATGACAGATTGCTTTAAGAATTGTCTGACAGCGGTTTACTCACCTGCAGAAATTGCTGACGGCGTGTTTAGCCTGGTTCCTTGCGTCATTCTGGTCCTCACCGCCCGCCACGTACAGGAAACCATCCAGGACCGCCACACACTGATTAAAGCTCTTTGCCGGCATTTCCGTCAGCTTATTCCAGACATTATCAGCATCCCTGTAGAGGACCTCCTTGCTCAGAGACTTCTCGGTCAGAGCAGGGCGTCCGCCCACGGTGATCATCACCCGGACGCCCCCGCGCACCTTGGTCCTGCGCGACTGGAGGATGTTCTGTTGGTACGGCAACAGGTGGTAATTCATGGCGTCGACCAGGAGACGATGGCACTCGGGGTCCTGCATCATGCGAGGGGCGTTCTGGACGTGGTTCACCAGGTCTTGGGCGGAGATGGTGCCGAAGCGGATGTGGGTCAGGAGGTCGGCGGCGTACTTCAGCCTCTTCTCGTCAAAGTCCAACCACCTCATGGCGATCTGGAAGGCGGTGACCTCGGAGGGCAGCTGCAGGGAATCGTCTGACAGGAAGTCGCAGATCTGCTCAAAGGTGAGCTTCAGGAACTGCTCCATCTCGGAGAACTCGATGAAGTTCTCCCGCATGAACTTCTGGGCCGCCTTCTTGGTTTCTTTGAGCTCGTAGGTGTCGGCGATGTTGGCCACGTACATGCAGTTCTCCACGCTCAGCTCCTGCATGAGGAAGTCGCTGCACATCTTCACCAGGGTGTGGATCTGCAGCAGCATCGCCGCGGCGATCGTGCTGCCGATGCTGTACAGGGACAGCGTCAGCTTCCCGCTGTAGGCGTACGTAATGGCGGTGGCCAGACCAACGGGGGAGAGCTCATTCAGGTCAATGGTCTGCAGCGCCGTGTCCTTCTTCAGGATGTTCTGGATGTATTGGCTGCAGGACGCCATGACCACCTTGTGGACATCGAAGGACTTTGACTTGGTGGCCACGGTGAGGTCGCAGAGGAAGCTGTCCTGCCTCATCTTGCTCAGCCCTTCCAGAAGGTTGGGGGCGTACACCGCGTCCGTGACCTCGGTGGAGATGCAGCTGAAGCCGTTCCCCCCGTCCAGGAGGGTGCTCAGCCCGTTGATCTTGGTGACGGGGCTGTCTTCCACCATGATGGTCATCTCATTGATCTCTCCTTTGTTCTTCTTGGTTGCCTTGTTCTTCTTGGGAGCCATGGCTGAAGCAGAGTGTCACGGCCCTGGTCTTCTGAAAGCAAAAACACACAATCTGAAGATAAGTTGGATTTAAGGGGTTTATTGTGTGTGTCTTGCAAATGTCTGTGTCTTGACAGAAATAGGATGCCTTGATGATAGACAAACAGATTGGAAATTAGGAATTGAACATGTCTAATTAAAAACTGATCTGATTGTATTGTTAAGGGGCTACTGCCCAGTTCACTACGCTCACTACGTTAGTGTTCTGTAGATTGCCTTGTCAAACGACCCTTCACCAAAGCACATTCAACTAAGTCAGAATACATTTAGATTAAAAAAAACCCATAAAATGTTAGTTTTTCTTACAGCATATAATCTTTAACAAATTGGAAAGCTGCCTCAGGGCTTGGTGATAGTGGAGTAGGTGCGAGCGTCAACATTCCTCTCTCTGCATCTGTCACAATTTATCAGTACATGTCCAGGAATAGCAACGGCGTTGGGTCCAGCATGGCGTTCCTTTTATAGACTTTGAGGCCAGAAGACACCACCTCATGTTCTCGTATTGTTTAAGCAAAAATATAAATGAAACCAATATTATTGTCGAGTTTGTTTTCCTATTCCTAGATTGAAACCAATACGATAGTCTTAATAAAGTGAGACAAATAGGCCCTATAACTCCTTGACTTATTCTCAAATGTGCTTATTAAGGGTTGGCTTTGCATGATGGGTTTGTTTGCTCACAGGGTTTGAGTCTATACTAAATTGTTTATAGAATACAAACAGTTTGCTTTGCTTTGAAAGCGCTCATGAGGTATTTTGGCAAATTTATATTTGGCCTCACACACAAAGCACGGAAGCAAGGACACCCACTGTTTCTCCAAACACTGTAGAATCCATAATACTACACAATAAAACAACGTGCGTAATTTCTAAATCAGAAGTTACTCACCTGAGGAATTAGGATGAGGCCGATGAGAAAAGCCCTTGCGGCTCTAAATCGTCTGCGGGAGAGAGAGACCGAGAGACACCGTTACTCGATAACACATAAGGTTAACCCCTCCTCTATGGGAGTGCATGAGAACAAAGTATTGCGCAATAATGGACAGATTAGCAGGACTGACCCAGCAAGACCCCCAACACGCGCGCGCGCACGCACAAGCTCAGATCCAGCAGAATCGTTCGATGCCACTTAAAAGAACCAAATACTACAAAGAATATAGGATTATTTCAAGTCCATTTTCCATGTCTATCAAAGTATCAACACAGTTGTCTCAATACCTTTGGATCGATTTATGTACACGCGTCATCCCTGCAAAGATTCAAGGCCATTGGGATTTTTTTTGCATCAATATATCCATATATTTTCGATAGCAGTATACTATTATCCTTCCATACAAAAATAAACATAAATAAATATTTCAAGTATCATAGAATTTTTAAATGTGCCAGTATGTGTGTTGATGGTCCCTTTATGTAGAGACATTTGGGCTGATTTAATGCTATTTTCAGAAGGAGTGGCGTTCTAATCGACCGTCCATTTAAATGGCTCAAATTAGTTGATCAGTGAATGCAATCTTTAGAGTAAGGGACGGATTATAGGTTCAGGGGTGCCGCCCATTATATAGTGTCATAGGTATCCGTTTCCGCGTGCGTAAATGATTGCACGTGAATAAAGAGTGATGGCCAGCTCGGACCTGGTGAAAAAAGTGATACTGCTCAAACTACAACTCAAGGACACGTCGAAGTCTACTACGGTAGGCTACGTTTGTGCAGGCCTAGAATGACACCCACAAACGTTAGATGGGGCCATGTTCGCCAGTGTTGTTACTTTACTTTAGACACATGGCTTTACGAGAGCTGGGCTTCTCAGGCACTCATGTGTCCACACGTTCACAGTTGTTTAGGTAATGAAACGACCTAGGCCCATTTCGAACGAAGGGCTTACAAACGAGGCCATGACAAACCAGGTCACGGTGACACATTAAGATAGCTTTTAGTTTTTCCTTCACAACTCGGCATATTGTGATGCCTGTAGAGTACACAAGTTTTGCTTTATTGAACTAGGTTTCAAAAAATAAAGTTCAGGATCGTTGCAATGTTGACAAAATAGTGATTCAAAAGGGTAGTTTCTTAATGGTTTTCCTTGAAGCCCCATTTCTTGCACACAGGTTTTACGCAGGCTGCTGACCGAATGCTATAACAGTCGACTCTGCGGCAGGGGGCCAGTTTGTATTGCCTTGGTGCTAAAATTAACTTCACTTCCAGTTGTTCAACTTATGGCTGCTGTCCGTCATTACTGCATGAGTTCTCTGTCGGCTTGCTATGGGTCACTTGGTTTCGTCGACGACTCAATCGTTGTTCATGAAGTAATGGCCGAGACTTTCACTCCCCAGACATTACATGGGTTGTTTTAATTCATTGAATGGCCTGCCTGTGTGTAACCTAATGCCTTTTTAAACCAAACTTGGGAGCAGTTGCATTACCCATTTATAGGTCGTAGTAAAATGATCAGCCAAAGTGGGTGCGTTTAGGGTTCCCATAGATAGACCCCCCCTTCTCAAAATGCACAGTCAGCAAGTCACTCTCTAGTGATCCAAATCCAGGATCACCATATATGGCATGAAGGCCTAAGCTTCATCAACAATCGGATTCCTTTTAACATTTAATACATGCAATTTATCAAACACATGAATGGTTAACAATTCAGCTAGATTGTATTTGCAAATTCATTGACAGATAGGAAAAATAATGGAGGTGTTAATGTATTGTTTATTTTTCTCACAGCTTCTAAAAACCTTGCAGAAGCTTCAGGATCTGGACGTCTCCTTGGATATTCTCTCTGTAAGACTTTTGTTTTATATATTTGAACATATGTGACTACAATTCTTGCCTCTGTACTCCTAGTTCAGACTTTTTTGGAACTGAGCTTATGTTTGCATTTCAAATCCTGACAGGAAACCGGTATCGGCAAAACTGTAAATTCTTTGCGGAATCACAAGGAGGTCGGAGAAGTGGCCAAATCAGTAGTAAGATACTGGAAGAAATTAGTTCCCCAGGACTCCATAAGGTGCTGTTTCACATTGCCTTGTTTTCTAATTGAATGCAGTAATTCATTGGGTAATTTTTCCTAAATTATATTTGCTTAAACACAGCAATCCAGTAGATTCAGACACTTCACAAACTACAAAATCGAAAGATGGATTGGAGAAGAAAACCCACACAAGCAGTGGAGAGAAAGACAAAAGAGGAGAATGTTTAAAATCTCGGGGCGAGAGCAAGGAAACGGCAACAGCAATTAAGGTTTCAAAGAAATTTGACGAAAAAAGACCTGCTTCCCCCCAGGAACAACGCATGGAGAAGAAAAGGGAAGATGATCTGTGGGGAAGCTCTCTGGAAAGAGAAACTCCTCAAGTCCCAAAGGACAAATCTAGTAAATTAAAAAAAAAAGACAATGTAAACAAAAGCCTTAAAAAAATCCCCCATGAAGACGAAAATAATAATAAACATGACGGGCATCGTGACACTATGCATCGAAGCAAAACAACTAGCAAGGATTCAAAATGCAGACTGACCCCTAAAGAAAAAGCACTCAGCACAACAGACACTGAAAAACTCTACGAGGAAAAAGAAGCAAAGAAAAAACATCAAAATTCGAAATCAACACCAGAGCAGCCTGTTCAACAGCTTCTCCCTTCTAAAGCTGAAGCCAAATACTCAATGCCTTTATCTGATTCAGCCAGTGAGAGCGAGGATGGCACAGACACGTTGGCAAGCTCTTGGGACCGCAAAAGTAAGAAGAAGAAAGTTGAAGAAAATAAGCTGTGTCCAAAAATTATGAAAAAGTCGGAATGTGATGGGCATTCAAACACCAGCAGCAAAAAGTCCAAAATAAAAGTCAATAATTCAAGCGAGGCTGATTTAGCGGGACCGTCCATGTCTTTTGAGTCTTTCCTGAGCTATGACACCAATACATATAAACGGAAGGTGAGAAGTGCAACCAAGCAGCCTCTCCCCAAAAAAACGAAGACTCGGGAGAAGGGGGAAGCCCCAAAACAACAAGAAGAGAAGACCTTCGAGTGGCCTCCACTCTTGGAAAATGGCGTCGGCATGAATAAGGTATAGCGCAATCTTGTGGACAGTTTCAAGTGTATAATGAATGCACAAAAGTACAGCAATTGTCGCCACCAGGTTCAGGACTAACCCTTTCTTATTTATATTAGGTTAAAGATGATGTATTGGACTTGCTCAACACTCCCTTGCCAGAATTCCTGCCTGAATGTGATAAGTTCTCCGTTGTTGACTACTATGAGCCCAAGAGAGGTTGGTTTGTGTGTACATAAGTAGAAACATGGCTGCCGTGTAGGCCATCTGAAAGCATCTCGTCTTTCGGGTGTAAGAAATGTGTGAGGTCACTGAGGCCAACTGTTGATACAAGTCAACATTTATTCAATACTTTTTTTTTCTTCTTCTTTACAGTAGAGAAAGAATCGCTCGATGACGCTGGGGAGAAACACTTCACCGGCCATCGTTGTAACAAGAAAATGCAAGTGTACTCGGGAAACAAAAGCGCCTTCCTACCAAGCATGATGAGCTTGTACCAACAGTGCATCCGTGCCCTGCAGAACAACATCGACAGTGAGTGACGCCGGCCGTCCCGTGTTCGGGCGTTTGATATGGTGAATTTATGTTGGAATGTTCCCTCAGTGCTCTACGATACCGGGGGGGTCCCGTTTGAGATCCTGGAGCCGGTGCTGGAGAGATGTACACCAGATCAGCTGCTGCGGATTGAAGAACACAACCCTGTAAGATCTGGAGAAGTATTTGTTTTTAATTTGTTTGTAGACAATTGGAATATGGTAATCTCTTTGGAACCAAATTTTCCGTTGACTCATCGGTTTAGTCATTGACTCACTTTAATCCAAAACCACACAGTCATCTTGCTCAAGTACGCCTGCAGGTAGCATTGGGGATTGAGGCAGAGCCCATTTCCTTTTGACTTGGGAGTCAAATAACAGTTCGGGAATTTGTTTTGCATTTAGTTGCTCAATTAATGTATGCGTCTTAACGCGTACATTCATTGCCCATAGTTTCCATTGTAGGGCATTACATCACACACCACAAACAGAAAACAGAAAAAACACAAACCCATAGAAGACATAAACACCACAAACCGCTAGACAATCCTGCCCGGGAAGGATAAACACTATTTCCCCCTTCATAGAGCTACATCGGAGAGACCGACCACTTCTGGGGAAGACACTGTGAGAGAGACTTCCGAGGAGCCAGGCTCCTGGAATACGAGTCCTGGAAGGAAATGTACGTGCGGCTATCGGAGGAGAGGGAGGACAAGTTCAAAAGACTGGCCAAGACCATCGTCTCTGCTCATTCAAAGAAACCTCAAGGTAGCTTGTTGTACGGGCCTGTGTCTTCTGTTATTTTCCTAGGCCAGCATAACATGGTTCAATATGATCAACTTGAATTGAAGAACTCAACGGGACGTCTTTTGAAATGTTTTTTTATAAAAGGCCTCCATATTGACTGTATTGTTTTGAATTTATGTAGCGCTATAATCCAATTTCCCCCACAGTTTTGTATTAATGAGATATCTATCTGTGATAAGTGAACAATGGGTGACTATTCATTTTTTTTAATTAAAGGTCAGCTAATTTATTTAGAATCATGCCCTCAATATCTAGCCATGAGAGTGCTTCAAAGTTATAAATTATCACGCAAATTAGCCTAATTTGGTTCATCCTTTTCGGGAGGTTTAGCTGGAGGGTTCTTATGCCGTCGGGGCTTTGTGGTTTAACTAGTTCGTCTGAACGGGCAGACCCATAAATTGTGTCCAGCCTAATATAACCTGACCATCTGTTCACTGGTCAAGTCTAAAGAAAAAAACTAAGCTGAAATGCTGTAGGCTGCAGTAACAAGAGAACTAATACCAAAAAAAGCCCTATTTTGCACTTGGTTTGTTGAACTCACCGGTAAATGTTTTCACTTTTAAAACTAAACATTTCCTTTTTCATAGCGAGTCAAACCCGGTGGTTTGTTTGAACAGCCGTGCTCTACTCTGTTTGAGAGTATGCATCGATCCCGTTGAAATGACTGCTGCTCGGGCCCTTTCTGCGCAGGTCGCCAGGTGAAGATGGCGTTTATCCACACCGTTGCTAAGCCTCCGAGGGACGTCCGGATCCAGCAGGAGATGTACGGAACAGCTGGTGCCGTTCAGCCCAGCGCAGTGCGAGCCAGGTGGGTACTGCCGGCCGTGAGGCCTATAACTTCACCCTGTTGATATTTGCAATAAAAAAAGGCATGAATTGTAATTGCCTGCATTTCCTCGGGTGCGTGTGTATTTTTATTTGTCGTTCTAGAGACTGGGTGGCATTTTAACAACCCTCAACTTTGACCTTGTGGACAACAAGATGAATTGTGGTTTCCTTTCAGCGTCAAGATTCACGAACACCGACCTAGACCAAGCTGTGTTGAGTCCCCTAAATCGAACCCCACCAATTCGGGGACGGCAAATTCACAAGACCCTCGTAAAAGAACAAGTAAGACTAGATTGAATGGTGTTTTGGCTTTGGGGGGAAGGGGGAGAATGAGTTTCCTAATTCAACTTATTCGGATTTCACTTTTATTTGATTTCCTAGTTTTTGTGGTCTGTTTTGTTATCTTAGAGATGGGGGATATGTAAATTAATTATTGGCACTTCACTCATTTTTATTTTCCCTTCTCCTGCACTAATGGGCAACATTACCAACCAGAGTAATGAATCTATTTTCTGTTATTGCAGGAGTCGCTCCAATGATGGCAAAGTCACTAAAAGCCTTCAAAAAACAACTAGGACGCAGATGATTGCTCTCACTGAATAAATCTTCGCACAAACAAGGGTTCACAACATTGAATTATAATTGCACTATCCATTCATAACTAGAGACAATGTAGGCATAGGTCACTCTTGTATTATCTTGATTTCTGATAAGCTTTGTAAGAGATTATATTTTTGTTTCTTTCATAATATTCACTATTAAACGAGCATCTGAAAGGGCAATCTAATGCTGTGCTGTTTGGTTTTGTCTGTTTTTATGGTTGATACTTCTCGGTCATTTGGTATGAGTTAGCTCCCTCTAGTGCCCATGGAAAGAAGCTGGCGCATATAATATTTATTGATTTACTCTCGCATTAATCAGGCCAACTTCGTGTGCTTTGTTTTGAGACACTAGGCTACAGCTCTGTTCTGGGAAGAAAAAGCACACTAGACTCAATCCATACAACAATATCGTAACTCAATTTCAGAGGATTAAACGGCAGCATTTGGACATTAACCGCCTGGAAAAAACAATGAATTTTCTGGTTCTAAAAGATAGTGTGATTTCATTGGTTACATCATGCCCTGTGTGCTGTCTTAGTTTGGATTCCTAAGTTCCCTTGGCTTTGATTGTAAACTAAAGTCAATCATTCATTTAAAAAATGTCAAATGGATGCCCATACGTTTGTGCTACTGAAATGATAGCCTAATTGACATCTTGAAGTCTGAAGAAATTGTCTGATCTGCCTGCACGGAATGACTATCCTGCATTCTGTAGCACTTTAGCGTTCAAGTTGAGGTTAACTGCAATAAGAAACAACGGAGGAAAATGGGTAGGCCTACGAAGCGGGAATTTAAGTGATGGCAAGGTATTTGAGAACAACAAAGCATGTTTGTGTAATTTTGCTTACATTTAGGCACCAAGTGTTTGAATACATGTCCACGTTCTAGCAACAGCCGTTGAAGTTGTAGATAGGCTACTGGGTGAGATCAGAATCGGTGTCACACTATTGCATACGCAATGGCCCTGCGATGAAGAGTTTTTACTAAAATCAAAATTGAACATTGATGCAATTTTGGTGGACGATGATTTTGTTAACGTTGGATATCAAACTATCTGCCCACGCAAACGTGTCATAGGCTTTGGGTGACAGCAGGCAGGCTTGGAGAGAGAGAGGAAGTGTAGGGAAGGGGAGGAATAATACCGGGAGAGGGAGGAGCATTCTGGCAGATGACGTAGGATTGGAATGAGGGAGGGAATGTTCCGGGTCAGAATCTGGACTGGGAGGAAATTAACTCTGGCACTAGGAAAACGAGAAACGCGACCCTCTATCGAAACTAAGATGCGGCTAATATTTTTGGATAAGGGGGATTGAAAGTTGATCCATGTGTGTCCGTGGCGTGTGTAACGCAGCGAAGACGCGAACGAACAAAAAAGCAGGTGCCTACAAACTAACCAAAAAGTAAGTGAACGACGAGTGCTCGCTGCGACCTCGCTGGCAGTGCGATTTATTTACGCTCGGTGAGATTGCGTTTCGATGTTTACCACTCGCCGCTCGACTTTTAGCCGTGATCGTGTCGAGAAAGCTTAGTTCGTGCGGAATTTTACTTTTGGAACCACCTTCAGCCAGACAAACAATCTGTTGCATCCTTCCTGTCCAACGCACGGGCACGACGGTTTTCAGAGCGGCTCTGCCACCCATCACCCCGTGATGTTTCACTGTATACCCCTGTGGCGGTGCAACCGTCACGTCGAGACGATCGATAAACGCCACTGTTCCCTGCTGTATGTGCCCGATGAGATTTACCGCTACGGCCGGAGTCTGGAAGAGCTGTTGTTGGATGCCAATCAACTCCGAGAATTGCCCAAGGTAAGCAGAAAACTAATTGTAATAATGTAAAACGTTGTCAAAGTAAACATGTATGCGTTCATGCATTTGGCACACGGTCACTTAATTTCAACGGGTTAGCAATGTCCTGATCTGTATCTCGTGGGAACCAGGGACAACAATTACGCAAGGTCCGCAAGGTACGCACACTAGCCTGTCAAAGTGTCCCACCTGGTTCCACCGGCCCTCTTGTCCCGTATGGTACTCGAGCCATAGAGATGTTTATCGCAATTGGCTCGTTGTATAGTCATTTCTAGCTCAATTGGAGCTGGCTGTAACTCGGAGAAACTCTGTCCTGAGATCATGTACATTACAATAGCACGTCCCCATATGGGACAGTTTGTCACCCTGCTATTCACGTGAGACAAATAAGTCTGGCCGTTGAAACCCTTTCTGTCTCTCTCATACACTTTAGACACTTTAGACATTTTAGCATGCGTGGCATCTGTCCGAGTCACTTCCTACCTGTTTGAGCTTACTCAAATTCCGGTCGGATAATGCTGGTGTTTGTTGTGCAGGGGCTCTGGCATTTGACAGGCCTGTTCTGCCACAAAAGCCAAGCCGTTGAATGTCTGCTGCTGACGACGCTGTATGTACCCAACCTGTGCACGCTGTCAGTAACTGTTTTTTAATTAAAGAGGATCATTTTGAGTTAGAAGACTGTATTCAGTTTGTTTGCAAGCTTTTCCTGTGCAATTGTGTGGATGCTAGGGTTGTGGTCGTTCCTTATGGCCAAACGATGCAGTTGATTCATCTGTCCGAGTCTTTTACCCATGCATTTCTGGTTCTGTTTTTGCAATGGTTTACCATTTTATGTTCTAAGCTGTTGGGTCTTAATGCATTGATAAGCCCTGACCTATTGTCGGAGCAGCCTGACTCAACAACCGAACAGGCTTATAAGCAGAACGCACTCAATTCTGATGGGGGGATAACTTGCTTTTGAACCTCTTGTAATTTGATAATGTCCCATTCTTGTATGTTAGTGTGGTCACCAAAAGTTGGCCCGTTTTACGGTACTTCCCCATCAGCGGCTGGAGTGGAATAAGGGAATGCCGGATCAACTCACCTGACCTCATGAAACACAAGTCATGTTGGGATAGGGCTTGGGCCAAATGGGTTTAATCCAATTGGCCCAAGCCCTATCCTAACAGGACTGATGAAACCTGTCTGTCTATCCTCTAATGAAAAGTAGAGGTGGAAAACCTTCCTTGTGCCTTTGCAGTAACTTACTTAACAAGAGCATCTGAAACCCAATTAACGTTAAGTCAACCAGTGTATCTGTTATGTTTAGTATACCTCTATCTCTTTCACAATTTTATTGGACTGGAATCTATAGGCCCCAATCTGTGTAGAAACAATTATAATATAGAGCTTTACCACTTTTATATCAAGTAATGTATATAATGGATGTTCATTGGTCCGTCAGAGTTGACATTATGATTCCCAAAGTGTCATATTGTCATATTTGCAAACGCGTGTAGTGTTACCTCCTCACCTTCCGGGGATAACGTGTCATCCTGTTGCTTCGGGGTGTTCTTGTAGCCTACACCTCAGGGTGCAAGGAATAAAGGCTGATGATTCAGCTGTTGTTTTGAACGATGGAACCGGTCTTGCCGATTGGTTGAACACAAGTAGTGCCGAAAGGTACGCTCCATTGTCACCTGTCTCAGACTGCGGTTGGAACACATTAGCCTTTGGGTCAGGTCCAGATATTTTTCTTGCAGTGTTTATGATCATCATAAGGAGCTGAACGACTACAAAAGCATGCTGTTTTGCAATGTGCATCGTGGGGCCATATCCCAGTTATTTTTTTTATATATTTCACCAGTATGTTTGAGATAAAGAGAACAAGGGAATCCTGGCAGGACAACAAAGCAGGCCGTTGTTTATTGTGCTGCCCAGCGTGGACATAATGTCTTCTACGGCTTTCGGAGTGAACCCAAGACGCGTCCAATTGGATAAACCTTTAAATGACTCCAGCTCAATGCTCTGTTCTCTGGCCGAGTTGTGTCTCCCTCCAGGTACGCTGGTTCAGGAGGGAACTCGCTCTACACGCGTATTGTTATGATCAGCGTGTTTATTGATTTGGTTGAGCCCATAGCAGTAGCATCATTCAGGAATGCTACTGTTCCGTCATCTTTATTAATCACTTCATCATGAAGAACCATAATTTGATCAGCAGGCTGGGGAGGAAGAACGCCTATCTTTAGAACGGTTATGGTAAATGGTTCTGAATTTTCACCTGTCCAGTTGGACTTATTGGGATATCAACTGTCTTTTATCTATTCACCATTCAGGTTGAACCGGAAATATGCGTCCGGTTTCATAATATTCCTGCCTAAGTGGCCAGGGCTGGTCTTGATACTTTTTTTTTATTCAATATTGTTTTGTCTTACTGCTCAACCCTTTTTTCCCCCCTGGAACTCACGTTTTACATTAAGTCCTTAACAGGCACACCAAATCCGAGTGTCTTTGTTCAAAGATTTCTTTCTAGCCTTTTGGTCCATTTGCATGCCGTTAACCTGGTTTCTATGTGTTTACTAATTATTTTATACAGAGCAGCCTAAACAAAGGGCGAGTTGCCATATGCCACTAGCCAGCCTCACCTTGTATCAGTTGAAAAATGAATACCTCCTCTCTAATGCAGGGTAAGAGTGTAGCCTACATAACAAAAAGCTATTTTAAAGTCTAATTTGGCCTAGTCCTTCAACCTAACAAGAGGATTCGACCAGGCTTTTTTTATTTACTACGGCCCTACTTTTCCCTTCACAGCATCAAATAAAGGGAACTGTCAGAGAGTATACTTCCCAATTACGACCTCAACTGCTAGTTAATGGGACAATTTCTTTCATGAAGCAAATTCGGAAATAACCAGACATCGATATCTGTTTTAAAAACCACTTGGCTTCTTGGCACGCAGTC
>OOFH01000026.1:0-11600 GCA_900323355.1 Merlangius merlangus
CTATAATAATAATAATAATAATAATAATAATAATAATAATAATAATAATAATATTGCATTATATTTTAAACGCACTATTCGTTCCAAAGAATCTCAGAGCGCCAACATGGTACGCACTATAATATAGCATTAAAGTAAACAATTAGACAGACACATAGCTTCAATAACTTCCATAATTTAGGGTCTCCGAGGGTCTCAAGCACCTATTACAGCCTTTGAAAGACGCGATATTTCCTCGGGAGGCGATCGCTCTCTGTTTACATCTGGAAGTTCGCGCGACACTTCCAAAAGGCGGACCTTTATTATTATTTACTCAAAAGGAGGACAAATGAGTGTCCGGCTTAAGGCTGGTCTGTAGCCGGACAGGGCATTTAAAGTCGGACTGTCCGCCTAAAGCGGACGAATGGCCACCCTATCCCCAGTACATATCGGTTTTCCTCCGCCTGCTTGTTGTGCTCTAAAATGCTCCGCTGATAAGCACTGTCCAGCTGTGCCATGATGTTGACCCGTCCCAATAGTCCCAATTTCATGGCGCAATTGATATGAGCTTTGCTACTTTCATGCTTTACCGTTCTTTCCGCCAGATTCAGGTCTTTAAAGCCATCAGTGGTCCAAACTGAGTCTGCGTTATGGTATTTCCAAAAAGAAGGCATGGAAAGCAAAACAGTGCTCTTTTTGTTGTGCTCGCAGTTAGCCATGTCTTTCTTTCAAACCACTCATCTTGAAATTCGGTTTGTTTTCTCACCAGGCTGGTTCAGAATGAAGTCGTCTGGTCTCCCAAACGTTTTATTTCTAATTTTTCTTCCTGCGGCAATGTGCTGAATTGCACCCTCAGCAAATAATCTACGTTATTCATTGTTATTCATTAATTAAAAAACTCTTTCAAAATTGTGTAAAATCTACCATAGCGAACTCTTCCGTAAGTCTCCTGTAACTCCTGATCTCACTTTCACTGTATGTTTTTTGCTTATCTCGGGGTAGAGTTCCGCGGGTTTCGCATTATCCCAGTCTACATTACGTAGAATACGTAGATTACGCAGTTAACGTCTAGGGGCAAATTTGAAATTGCCCCTAGTCTCAATGTTAACTTTGGCCGGTGTGGTTCGCGCTCATTGGTGTTTCTATGGTAGCGGTGGGGCAGCGTGGGTCTTTGCCCCTCCGGAAACAGAAAACGGAAATATAGACATAACGTTCATTCAAGCAAGCACACAGGCAGTAGAACACACAAATCAAATTACTCCAAAACAAGGCAATAATGCTTGTGAGTCAAGTTTATCACAGAAATATGTACGCTACTTTGCATATAAAAATATATATATAGTTTGCCACGAAGTAGGAATGGATTGAGCCTTCTGCTCAACAGCGCCATCTCGTGGGTCTGGTGGGGCACTGCCCCACCTGCCCCTAATGTAGAAACGCCACTGCATATTACATATAACACTAGGATAAAAGTAGTTGATTTCTGTGTTTAACTGAGAAAACAGGGAGTGGAAGGTCGGGACCCTATATTGTTCAGCTGACTGTTGTCAGTAATATTAATAAAAAATACATTTTCTCCACATGTGCATATGTGAACTAATTTATTGTAATTTATTGTATGATGTGTACTTTACGGTTTAGGGTTATGATAAGACCTATCTTTTAGCGTTCACTCCATAACTAAAAAGCAGTGCCAGCATTTAAATATTTCTCAACTATTCAGCGAACAAAAGGCAACAGGCTGATTATCATTTAGGAGGCCACTCAATTAGATGAAGAAGCGTCATCAACATGCCAACTGAAGTGGTGTGAGAAGTACAGACTGTCTACTCCTTATTCACATAAGGTCATTTACATTTCCTATGGAAAAAATACTACCTCAGGAGTAGAATTATTCAGGAGATTTTCAGGGTACAAATGTCAGGATATGTTGTTCACACAAACAGACAATCAGGAGAATAGCAGGAGAATATCAGGACTTACACGTGTGTCTGAAAGCTAGTGTGTGAGCATTTGATTACATTATAAAATGAGTCAATCTATGGGTAACAGGGGGAACTTTTTAATGGAAAGTGTAGCATACCATGCATGCAAATCTATTATTCAATAGCTTTTTTTTTTTTCAGGGCTGAAAAGTGCATTGACATTTTAAAATGCATGGCAACTAGTATTGGTTAGTTGAAAATAATTACCATCATTAAGATAAAACGTCTCCTGGCCAAGACAGGCAGCAGTAGCCTACAGTCACACATAGCATACAAACAAAACATAACAAAAATAAAATAACTAAAACAGTCCACAGGGGGATATCAATATCGCAAGACATTTCGGGAGGCTCAAGGAGGAGAGTAATATTAAGTTTGAGCAACAAAGTGTAAAGACATTTCGGGAGGCTCAAGGGGAAGAATAATATTACATTAGAGAAACAAAGTGTGAGAGTTTGTCGACATTAAAACAGATGAATGCCGGGAGGGGGGATATCAATATCGCAAGACATTGCGGGATGCGGGATCGATCTTTCTGTTGTCTTTCAATGCGTGCGTGTGTGTGCATGTGGGCATGTGTGTGCGGTATGTATGTATGCGGTGTCCTGCGGTGCCTTTGTCTTGAAATGTCTGTGCAGCACTTGTGTGTATGTTTGTGCGTGTGTGTGTGTGTATAAGTGATGGGTATGTGTGTGTGTGCAGTGTATGTGTGCGTGTGCTGTGTGTGTGTGTGAGCTGCAGGCCGCTTGGCGTGAAGTTGTGTGCGGGGTGTGTGTATGCGATGTCCTGCGCTGCCTTTGGCTTGAAATGTCTGCGTCAGCGCATGAGCGTGTGCTTGTGCGCGTGTGCATGTGTGCGTGTGTATATGCGTGCGTGCGGTTTATGTGTGCGTTCCATCGGGCTGTGTGTGTGCGTGAGCTGCAGGCTGCTTGGCACATGCACACTGACCAACTTGACAAGCCTGCTATTATATAGTAGTAAGATATTTTCCTTCCGGTAAACACGTTTTCAAGGAGTACCAATGCCATTTTAACGTATACTGCTCCTTCTCAAAATAACTTCTGAACTGCCCTTGCTAATGGCTCTGTCCATGTAGCTCAGTGATGAGTCTAGTCTCAGAAGTTGTGGTTTCAAGTCTGCCTATATCTAATATGTAGCATTTTGAAGTATATAATGCCACGGTATTGTCCTTTAGGGAAATTACCTCTACCCAGTGTTGTAGTTGAGCCACTATGCCTCGAGTCCAAGTCCAGGTTTGAGTCTCCAGTGATTAAGTCAGAGTCAAGTCAAAGTAATTAAAAAAATCCAACTCAAGTCCGAGTAGAGTCCACTACTCATACGAGTCAAGTCCGAGTCGAGTCCCTATTGATCCACCGCTGGGTGGATCCAGCTCCGCCGCCGGAGCTCCGCAGCCTGAGCTCCGCAGCCTTAACTCCGCGGACCTGTCACTTTGGAGGAGCTGAAGCGCTGCCGGTTTCGAAGGGCCTCTGCCCACCAGGACAGGGATGCTAGGACCCTGGCCTCCTTGTGCAATGGCCTGGTTCACATGCCCGCTGTTGACCAGTGTATTGCCTCGCGGATCCTCTCACCACAGACGCACTGTGAGGCAATGTCCGTTGTCCCAGGCCACAGTGCCGGGTCATGGATAGTCTGCTCTCGAAGGCTTATGACACTGCTGCCCGCATGGCTTGTATTGGTAACTTCCTCTCAGTGGTCCTCCTCGCTCAGTCTCAAATGTTGCAGCCAGAGCATGGTGGGAGAGAGCTGGGGGACACAAACGATGTGGCACTTCAGGCCTTTGATCTGATGTCCGGGGACCTTGGCCACTAGATGTCTTTCCTTGTGGGCCAGAGGCAGAAAGGGCTTTGGAGCGCAGGAAGCAGTCAAACCAGGCTTAAGAGGCCTGGGGATCCCAGAGTAGGAGGATGGGACCCCCGGCTCAGCACTCAGGGAAACGTGGTGCACGGGACCCACAACGCTCCCGTCACCTAAACCCACCGCGGCAGCCTTGGCAACAGAGTAGCCAGGTTGCTGTAGGCAGCTTGTGTTAGCCGGAAGGTTGGTAGCATCTAGCTCGCCGGCCCCAGCGGTACAAGGGCACAACCACCACCTCTCCCAAGCCCCCGTATAACCCTCATGGCTCAATCTGCGGTGGGAAGGTTTTCAGAGCAGCACCTGGACTGCTGGGCAGCCCATTCCCAAGATACATGGGTTTTGAACACGATGTCCCAGGGTTTCAGGTTGCAGTTCCGCCGTCGGCCACCACCACCACCAACAGGGGTCAGGGTGACCTCGGCCGCAGACCCCGTGCGGGCCTTGCATTGTCACAGGAGATAGCCACCCTCTTGGACAAAAAGGCCATCACAGTGGTTGAACCACATACACAGTGTGATGGGTTTTACTACGCCTAGAATAGACCTGAGGTTGTACATGTATCTGAAGGTCCAACCGTTTCGAATGCATTGTACAATCAACGTCCTTCAGGTTATCACTCCAGGAGAGTGGTTCACCTCCATAGACCTCAGCAATGCTTACTTTTACATTTCCATTCACCCTGAACACAGAAAGTTTCTCTGCTTTGCCTTTCACCAGTTTTCAGTCCTTCATTCGGCCAGTCCCTGGCTCCTCGCATTTTTTCAAGATGCATGATGGCAGCCTTGCACGTGCCTGCCAGTCAGGTGCCATGTGTCTAACGGGAGTAAAAATTCTCCCTTATGTCGACGACTTGTCTTATTGGCACCCCTTCGCTCCGGGAGGCAGAGCAAAAGACATCCAGGTTCCTCCCTCATATCAAGGCGCTGGGCATGTCAAACTGGGAGAAGGCCTTGTTGCAACCAACACAGCAGACCACCTTTATCGGCGTGTCTCTGGAGTCAGTGTCGATGAAGGCCTGCCCGACTGTGGAATGGGTGGAGAGGATTCCTGGCCTTCTACAGTCTTTCCACCATGAGCATGTTTGACCGTCCAGAAGTTGCTCATGCTGCTGGGGATGCTGACAGCGGCCTCAGAAATCACACCGCTAGACCTGCTGCATCTCAGCCAGTCAGGACTTTGGAAAGAAATTGAAGGAGTGAAATTGGTCTGTAGTTATTTGGTTCAGATGGGTTGAGTGTGTTTTTCTTGAGCAGGGGAGTGACTACGGCTTGTTTAAATAGCAGTGGCACTGTACCTGTCTTAAGTGATGAGTTGATGATGTGCGTAACCTCTGGCAGAATTGAAGTTGTGATGGACTAAAAGAGAAGGGATGGAATGGGGTCCAAGGCACAAGTGGTTGGTTGATATTTTTTTATAATTGTATAAAAAGTTCTTCCTCACTAATTGGGGCAAAAGACTCCATTTGGACCTCCCCAGGTGGATTTGTTATATCAACTGGCGGTGAATTGCGCGCTGATGTTTGCAACTTTTTTTAAGAAGAAGGATGCGAAGTCATCCGCAACCAGTGAGGTGGTCGGTGGAAGACGTGGCGGGTGAAGAAGGGATTTGAAGGTGGAGGACAGTTGCCGGCTGTCTTTGGCATTGTCAATTTTCTGTTGATTTAACTTAAATTTAGCAGATGTGAGATTGGTCAGTGAAATTAGTGAGTAGTTTGTGGAATTGTCTCAGATCGTCCATGGAATGTGATTTGTGCCATCTCCTCTCCGCTGACCTAAGTGCTTCACGGATGGTGTTTGTGAGCCAGGGATGGCGGGGTTTAGAGCTGGGTCTACTTGTTAGTGGGCAGGCACTGTTTAGGCAGACCCATAGGGTGGAGTATAGGGTGTCGTAGCCGTGCAGGGGTGAAGTGAGGAGAATGGGACAGTGGAAGGTAGGGAGGATGATACCATATTTGAAAACTGTTCGCTGGTGAGGTTTTTCAGATTACGGTAGGAGGAGACTGCGGGGGGTGGGTTATCGGGACAGTCCAGGAGCCGCACAGTAAGGTTGATAAAAAAGTGGTCAGATAGGTGGAGTGGAGTTACAGTACTGTTGTTGATTATGCAGTTGCGCATAAAGATGAGATCCAGCTCCTTACCAGCTATATGAGTGGCATGGTTCTGAATGTGGATTAGATTAAAAGAGGTGAGTAATAATATTGTATGGGCTGAGAGAGAATTCCCCCCCATGTAAAATTAAGAAGGGGGAGTTGTCCATGGGCAGGGAGGATAGAAGAATGTCTAATTCGTCGGGAAATTGGCCACAGTGACCAGGCGGGCGGCATAACAGGAGGACATACATTTTGAAAGGTTTCAGTAACATGATGGCATGAAATTCAATGGAGGCAAACGATTTTTCTGGTGCAAGTTGAATGAAGCTCCAGTCATTCGCTACTAAGCAGCCTGTCCCGCCTCCTCTGCTAGATGGATGGCTGGTGTGCGTAAAAGCATGGTTTATTGCTAGAGCTGAGGGCATGGCCGTATCCTCAGGTCTAATCCAGGTTTCGGTCAGGGCTAGTAAACTGAGGGAGTGGTGCGAGGCGAGTGCAGGGATGAAGTTCAATTTGTTTACGGCAGACTGACAGTTCTATAAGCCTACAGAGAAAGTTGGCGGAGTGACGGGAGTGGAGGGAGCTTTGGGTTCCCGTCTCACGTATATGAGGTTCGCTTTATTAATCGACTGCCGTTTCATGTGTACCGGCCGCGTTCTAGTGCTAGACAGAACAGGGATCACACAGTTAGTGAGGTTTGTTGTTATTGTTTGACAGTGAGGGGAGCTCTCGGCTCAGTCCCAGCGAGGCGAGAGGTGTTGACAACAGATGCCTCATCTCACGGTTGGGGGGCGGAATGGCAAAGGAGGTCAGTCCAGGGGGTTTGGTGCCCTCAGTGGAGAGGGCAGCACATCAATGGCCTAGTCTACTTGGTGCTGAAGCACCTCTTGCCTTGTCTCAGGAGCAAGCATGACAGAATTGAATACCAGTAGTAGTCCACTACATAATATTCAAATATTATACATTAGAACAATTGACAATATGACCTACAATTTAACATTCAGAAGACATCTAACTTCTTTGTAAACCAATAGAAATGTCTAGTGTCATAGCCCATTTTAAAATATTTGATTGATTTCATCCATACAGACAACAACTCAGCGGTGTTTCATATCAACCATCAAGGAGGGACAAGGTCACTGGAGTCCTTGAGGGAAGCTTAGTGTTGAAGCCAAATGGAACTGCCGCGAAACTGCGCTTTGAGCCGTCCATGCAACACAAGCACTTTTATTGTCTAAAAACAAAACTGCTCATGGACGACTCAAAGCGCAGTTTCACAAAGAACAGGATCGCATTGTTTGTAAAAGCGATACTACGCTTGTAAAGTAATGCAGAAGAGTGATGTTACGAGCCGCGATTCAAATGTTTAATTCCTGAATGTATCAAAGCGCCGTTGCTGCGTCATTACGTCACTGTGAAACGTCATCCAAGTGGTATCAATGGACATTGTGAAATAGGACAAAATAACCTGCCTGTCTCCTAACAAATGCATCTTAAGGCACTTCAAGAAGTCAAAGCAAATCAAGGGATATTCACAATGCAAATGAGGTGAAATTATAAATAAAAAATAGGATTCCACAGTGTTGATTCTCCTCTGCTGTGTGTTTATTGATTAAGGAGGATCATGAAGGATTTGCGAAACTTGGAAAGTGACATTGATGTTGCACTGGTTAAAAAACTCAATCAGTTAAACATCCAGAAAAAATAAACTGGCATTAATAACCAGAAGAAAAAATGAAACAAAAAAACTGATGGAAATGTTTGCAATGTTGAACTGGTTAAATCCAAAGTGGAAAATGAATTTGAAAGGCTGTGTGTGGAATTGCAGGAATTAAATTAATCTGTAAAAGCTTATTGTCTGCTGAGGATGCAGAAAAGGAGCAAAATGAATGGTACAAACCCAAAATGACTGCATTTTCTGGATTTGTTGAGGAAGCTACAACATGGATAAAAGGGGTAACGAATGAGCAGAGTGAAATTGATGCTGATGAATGCAATCACGATGTAAGACCTCAGGACAGTGTTTCCAACATAAAACGCTTACAGAAATCAAAATCTAGCCACTCCTCTAAATCTTCTGTCATATCTGCAAGGCTAAAATTGGAAGTCAAAAGAGTGGAATTGAAGGAACAAGCTGCCAGACTGGAAAGAAAGCAGGAACTTGAAAAGGAGGAAGCACTTCTCAAAGCCAGGAAAGAGCAATTAGATTAAGAAACTGAGATTGCAGCTAATGCTGCAAAGTTGAACATCATCACTGAGTATGAAGCCTCACACATTGCTCAGTCTCAGTCAAATTTTTGGAAAGAGGACTGGCTGAGAACCCTTTTGATGAAGATGCAATTGATATATATATATATGCACAAGCTGCGGTACTGGACAATATAGAATATGATTCCCCCCCTCTCGATGTGTACATTCAAAAATAAATGGAAAAATAATGCTTAATTTACAAGTGTCCTAATTTACAAGTGCATGTGGAACAGAGAGTGAGCACTGTACGAAGGAAAACAACTAAATTCAATCCTGATGAAGAAACGGTTGTTAATGCTGTCAAAAGACCTGTGCAAGACATTACTCCTCCCATACCACAGCCACAGAAAGACATGAGAGCTGGTGCTTATTTGAAGGCTGAACATAGCATCCAACATAAAACATGTGACCCAATAAAACATCAAGGCAAGCAAATATTTTCTAGCCAAGGACATATGGACCTCAATAATCTGGCGAACATCATGCAAAAACAAAATTTGATTACCAAAGTTCTAGTCAAACAACAGAGCCTGTCTTAATTACCACCACTCAGCATACCTGTGTTTAAAGTGAGTGGATTGGATTATCAGTTTTTCATAAGGGCCTTTGAGCATGGCATTGAAGACATGACTCTAGACTCTACTTTCTAGAGCAGTTTACAACTGGCCAACCAAGAGAGCTTGTGCGCAGTTGTCAATATATGCAATCAGACAGAGGATATGCAGAGGCCAAGAGGTTATTGAAACAACACTTTGGAGATGACTACAGGATTGCTACAGCCTACATTGATAAAGCGCTCAGCTGGCCATCTATTAAAGTAGAAGACCCTAAAGCTTTAAAAGGATTTTCTGTGTTTCTTAATGGTTGTTTAAATGCTATGGATACAATGGAGTACATGGAGGAAATTAATCATACCACCAATATATAGGCTATATAAGCAAAGCTTCCTTACAAGATGAAAGAAAAGTGGAGGGTAAAGGCCTGTAACTTGTAAGACTGGGATGGTAGGAGAGAAACATTTGCAGACTTGGTGGAGTTTGTCGATAATCAGTCCAGAATTTTGTCTCATCCGATGTTCGGAACCTTAAAGGACACCTCCATTACCGAAAAAACGCAACCAATGCCCCGCTCGTATTTGGAGAGAGAAAGAAGGAGCAAGAAAGGTTTTGCTACCAGCGTTTCACCAGCAACAAATGAAACACGCAATGAGAGTGTGGTCCCTAGTTCATCCTCCAAAGCACCTTATTGCTTATTTAGTAATGGTGCTCACAGCCTTGATTTATGCTACCTGATTAACAAGAAATCACACCAAGACAAGTTGGAATTCCTCAAAATAAAAGGAGTATGCTTTGGGTGTCTGGAGCCGGGGCATATGAGCAAAGGATGTAAATTGAGACTTACCTGTAAAGTATGTTAATTAAGCACCCCACCACTCTGCATATCACCAACAGAGAAGCAAGCACCTACAAATAAAACAAAGAGAAGACAATCACAAGTGCTCTTGTGGAAATAGAAAATGGATGAAATGATATTGGGGCCGGCGCATCTGAATCCATAATGCCTGTTGACCCTTTGAAAGTTAAAAACAAAAAATGTAACAAAGTGATTGAAACGTACGCTTTCCTAGATCCAGGAAGTACTGACACCTTTTGTACGGAGGCACTCCTCCAGCAGCTTCAGATAAATGGAAGGACAACTGACAATCTTCTACGTACAATGAACAAACAACAAGTTGTCAAGACATCGGTTGCCTGTGGTCTAGAAATAAGCGGCCTGGAAAGTGGAACGTTCTTTGAACTCCCAGATACTTACACACAAAGAGAAATCCCTGTGAAAAAGGAAAGTATTCCTACTGAAGTGGACATGGTACAATGGTCATACTTAAAAGATGTAAAGCTCCCTCAGATTGATGCTGATATTGGCCTGCTGATTGGCAGCAACGTACCGAAGGCCCTGGAACCATGTGTGGTTATCAGCAGTCAAGATAATGGACCTTATGCCATTAAAACAGCCTTGGGTTGCACTATACATGGACCTCTAAGGAAGACCAAGTGTCTGAAAGGTTGGAAAGCCCATTGTTATGGCCCACAGGATCTCTGTTGTAAGGATTGAAGAGTTGATGCAACAGCAAATCAGATATGACTTTCCAGAACGTCAGTATGAGGAGCGCCTGGAAATGTCAAAAGAGGATCATATGTTCATGAAACGCGTCTCCAAGTCCGTCAAATTGGTAGATGGGCATTACAGGATTGGATTGCCATTGAGGAATGGAGACACTGAATTCAACCACAACCGCTCAGTTGCTGTACAAAGAGCCTTAACTTGAAGAGAAAGTTATCAAAGAATCAAAGTTCTGTAAGGAATACAAGACGTTTATGGCCAACATGTAGAACAAAGGATTTGCTGTTCCAGTGTCACCTGAGGAAAAGGCTAAGGCAAGCCAGAGCAAGAGAGTTTGGTATATACCACACCATGGGTTGTACCACCCTAAAAAACACAAACTGAGGGTAGTATTTGATTGTGGCGCAACTTACTGAGGTGCGAGTCTCAATGCAGAGCTCCTCCAAGGTCCAGACTTAACCAGTAGTCTCATTGGCATTCTCACAAGATTTTGACAGAAACCCATCGCCTTATGGCCAATATTGAAGCAATGTTCCTGTACAGAATCCCCACTCTTTTCCCAAATAGCCGGCTGGTTAAAATATGTGGCTCCGCTTTCCCTCCCCAGGACACAACTCGCGCACCGTAACTCACGCAACGTGACTCGCAGCCGGCGGCAATCATCATGATCACGGATGCAATATAACTGACCTGTCGTGATAGACAGCGTCCTGATCGCTTGCCCGAGAGCACTGCACTTCTCCTCTCTCCTGGCCGGCAAATTAACCTGTGTACGTCGTTAAAGCATCCGGATCGCTTGCCCGAGAGCACTACACTTCTCTCTCCTGGCCGGCAAATTAACCTGTTTGCGTCGTTAAAGCATCCAGATCGCTTGCCCGAGAGCACTACACTTTTCTCTCCTGGCCGGCAAATTAACCTGTGTACGTCGTTAGGGGCCTGCCCGTAATTCCGACGCCTCATTGTTCCGACGTCTCAATGTTCCGAAAAATGTCCCATTAGATCGACATGCCACTATTCCGACGGTTCAATGTTCCGAAAACGAAACCCTTTGGTCCGAAGGTTCGTTAGTCCGACTTTTCAAAAAGGAGGCGCATTAGGCCGACGGTTCAATATGCCGAATAGGAAAAAGAGTTTTATACCTCACTCGCTCCCTATCTCTCTCACTCTCACTCTCTCTCTCCAAAATACAACCTAGGCCTACATATCACGTTCACGATGAATTTGAGGGCAAAAAGACAACGCTTCACTTCATTTCGACACGGTATAGCAGCACCATGGACAGAGAGTGGAGGTCTAATTCC
>OOFH01000042.1:0-12660 GCA_900323355.1 Merlangius merlangus
CAAATTCCATCTTTCATCGGGGTCATCGTCACCAATGTCTGTACTACGTCATTCATTCCATGATAGTCTACCGATGACTTTGAAGTTGGTTTGCTCACAAACATTCAATGATCCAATCACACTAAAGATCTGAACTGGGTTTTGCAAATACTGACTTAAATGCATAAGTTATTCCTTTAATTTATTGGGACATTTACAACCCCCTGTCATCCCAATTTCGAGAGCAATACGAGCCAAAATGGTCCAATGGTCCAAGCCCAATATCTAATATATTCAATATCCATTTGTGTCTTCGGTTCATTACAAGTGAGAAACATTTACAAGATGTATGAGTAAGGATCGTTTAGGATTAGGGAGGACAGTTTCCAGAAATAATGTAGGATGTAGAAAAGATAAGAAAAAACGTCTATCCCACCTCAGTTCAATTCAGGATTTCAGCATCAGAATGACATGGCTCTTCAAGATTGCCCATCTTTGTGTTTCTGCAAAGAACAGGTTGTACTTTACTACCGTTAGCCTCCTCGTTCAAGTCACTGATTTGCGGACACTTTTGGCTGACAGTCAAATTCCATCTTTCATCGGGGTCATCGTCACCAATGTCTGTACTACGTCATTCATTGCATGATAGTCTACTGATGACTTTGAAGTTGGTTTGCTCACAAACATTCAATGATCCAATCACACTAAAGATCTGAACTGGGTTTTGCAAATACTGACTTGAATACATAAGTTATTCCTTTCGTTTATTGGGGCATTTACAACACCCTGTGATCCCAATTTCGAGAGCAATACAAGCCAAAATGGTCCCGGTTCCTTTCTGAACCTGGTACACAGTTCACTTCTACCTGAAGGGGTCACCTTCACAGAGCTTAACAATGTCGCTCCCCTGAAGACCAACTCTGTGGAGGCTGTCTACGGCAATGTGTACAAGCTGGTGTTGCTTCATGACCACCAGACACTCTCACAGTGAACCTTCAACCCCCATTACTGCTAACTGACTGCTTCTAGCTTGGGCTAGAAGCAGGAATGCAAATGATTCAGTTTGACTTCTATTCAATGAATGATGGAATGACGTGTGGTCCTCAAATGACCCTGGTCATGACCTGTGTTTATTGCTTTATTGTTGGGATATTGTTTGGTTTTGTTTCGTCATTATGTATTCCTCCACTCATTAGTGTGGTTGCAAAGCAAAAAAATACATTTTGAGTTAACTGAACTTCGGTTTTAGAGTGTTTGGATAGTGTCTTCATAACGTCTAATTGAGTAAGTATCTTCATTCCTACTGCCTTCCACTGATTGTGGCTGAGGGCTGACCTATCAAAGGTCTCAGTCATTGGCCATTCCATTAAGGAAACATAAACTTCAAGTGTTTGCTGATGCAGAGTATTGACCTAACATTTCAGGAGTTGGGATCATAATGATGTTCAAGGTTCAGAAAACTGGCCGGACTGGCCAGGGTCAGACAATTATATTTTTCAATACTTATTAGACGTAAAATTCCCTCTCAAAGGCTACAAACCACTACATCTACATAGATATATTTTTTAAATATTGTGTTAATGTTATATGTTCAACCTTTAGAGGTATAGTTACTTTTTCAACCCTTGTTTTTTCTTATTGCATTTCACGTCTCTTGGTACAGCCCATGCCAGCAATCATCTATGTGTTTACAATCACTCCCCTAGGATAAGATGTTTGATGAGTCAACCTCACAAATAACCCGTGTCCATGACGAGAAGCTGTAATGTTGATGTTAATTAGTTTTGTTTCAGCTCACTTTTAATCCTTTCTGTAAAATGAGCATGATCTTTATTTTGATACAATCTTTTGAACCACACAAATTCAGGCACCTTTTATATTTGCTTTTTAATTCAGGGTTTACCAGGAAGTCTTGTTGTTGTTGTTGTTGTTGTTGTTGTTGTTGTTGTTGTTGTTGTTGTTGTTGTTCTTGGCTGGTTATACTTGTTTGTTTGGTTTTATTATCATCAAAATATGGCACACAGTAACTCTGCTGCATCATCCAATCACATCGAGTCTCTAAAACTTTTTTGCATTATTCCAAATAAATAGAACAGATGTAAGTTATTAAGTTATTACATAATAATATATTAATAAATGCATAGTTGAAAACACTTTTAATCTGGTCTCCTATTATCCAACCTCTGCAAGAAACAACTTTGCCATCGCCAAACCCAATCAATAATTCAACAAACATATACACACACATATAAATGATCACTATTATAGATTCAAGAGTATCATTATAGATTCAATACCTTTGAAGTAAACAAGACTCAATTCAATTTCTCTTCGATTAATTGTGCATGCCCCCTCTAAGGATTTGAATTTCATTCTCCAACAAGGAAGTACATTTTCATGAAAGAACTGCAATATCCAGTTGTAATGCTATTTTACTGATTCACGGCAGGTAGAATATTTAGTAAGTTGTTTTATCAGTAAGTTATAATAATGAGTATGTAACTTAACTATGAGACAAGAGAATGGCAAGATTTGCTTAAAAAGGTCCCTGTATAGTCGTGTTTTTGATATCCAAAAACTCTTACTGTTATTATTATTTCAAAACATGATTTCAGCTCTTGAATGGTGCATAAAAAAACCCATTGTATAGAAAGCAGTAGTGGGACAAACAAACGTGAAAATGCAACATTGTAAACCTACTTGTTAACTATTTCTGCTGAAATTCAAAAGTAGTTATCTTCAGCACTATAGGCCAACCCCAATACCACCTCATAGAGCCGTCACAGTTGAATATATGAGTCTACATTGAAGAAGTCCACACATCCCAAGAAGCAATTCTAATTGGCCACATCAAGACATGCATTTCATGTCATAGGCGGAAGTTCTCATAATTCCTGCTGCTGTTACTATGTTTCGATTTCATAACTGTTGTTGATGTAGGGATTGGTGCCAAAGCGTTTGGAGGACTTTCTGTTGAGTCCACAGCGAATGAGTCTGTAAATGGCCACCAGGGGGATGGCGATCATCGCAAACACAGAGAGGATGACTATAATGGCAAACACCCAGCCTGGGTAATCCTTTGCCTCTGTCTCTGGGAAATGGACCTGGGATAAAACAAGTCAATAAATAAAATTCCCATGAGTTGCTTTTACAATGACATTTTACAATGACAACAACATTGTAAAATAAACATACAACATTAACTTCTTACGTTATAACATTTTATAAAGGAGATGATTCTCAAACCACTTCGAAGCAACTGTCATGTCTTTCGTCTCTGATCGGTTCACTCACATAGTCAGGGTTCCATGCAAGGTATTGTGGGAACTGCTGGGCCTGAATAACCACATAGGCCAGAAACACTACCAGCAGGTACAGTGGACTGATAAACCTCCAGCAAACCCTCCAGAAGATGTTGGGTCTTTTCCCAGTCATGAAGAGGATGTCGTCACTAAACCTGCCCATAGACATAGAACATGAATGTGATTAATAGAGTTCCTTTAGGTTTAACTGTATCTAACATGGAACAGAACCTATGTATATTAATGCAAAACTGATGACTTTGTATCTACCACCAAAAACATACTAAAAAAATGGCAATCACGATTCATGCTAGAAGGAAATGGTTACTTTTGCATCCCGTAGAAATAGTTGACTCCGATCAGCTCGCAGAAGGCGATGATGAACAGTGGCACTGAGACAATGTAGTTGCTGAAGATCTCCAGCCAGTAGTTCCCTGAGCCCAGGGTGAACACCAGGCCCACCAGGAAGGAGATCAGGCAAACACCAGCTTTGAGAGTTGAGAGAAGGTATGGTGTAATTAAGTCCCCGTAATTAAGTGTACCGCAAATCTACAGACTTCAGTGAGGGTTTCATTCCGTCTGGGCAAGGCCCCTTCTCAACGGGCAGGTGCACCTGCAGCCAGAGGGGGCGCCAAAACACCAATTCCCCACACAATGTTATATACTTCATTGAAAACCGCTACGCAGCGCGTTTTTGTTTTTTTTACGGCTCGTGGCGCGAGCCGTAGTTGGCGCCCCCCACAAATGCCGCCCTGGGCGGCTGCCCAGTTCGCCCATACCTAAAACCGGCACTGAGGGTCATAATACAAACTATATCGTATCAAACGATGTAGAACTATGCTCTTATCAAATATCAGATTAGCTGAATAAGTAAAACCGAACAAATCAAGTTTCTGGAAATTTCATTGAAAATGACCAATTGTGTGGAGGAACAATAAATAGCAGTGGTGCACTGCACACCTGTGAGCAGCTCATTGGGGATCCACGTTGGCACCAGTTTTAGGTCCCGAATAGGCGTAAGAATGCCCTCCATGGCTCCAAACATGGTGGACAGGCCCAGGCTGAAGAGCATGACGAAGAACAGCATAGCCCAGACCTGAGAGCCCGGCATCTTTATCACGGCTTCGGTGAACACAATGAACACCAGGCCGGTACCAGACGCACTCTGAGAGAGGAGGATGGAAAGTATTTGTTTATAATCCCTCATTGAATATTACTACCAGAATTATCTATATTTGATCGGCCCCTCAGTACCTGGTCAAGGAACTTTTGAAGGTTGCAGGACCTCAGATCCACCTCTGCAACCTCATTCGGCCGTGTGCTGGTCAGATATTCAAGCATCTGTTCGTAGTTTTCCAAGGTCATGTTCTGGTCTCCGATCTCCAAGTAGTTGGTCAGAGATAAGATGTTGCTGCAGATGAATACATTATGTGTATGCATTATGTCTAGAGGCAATTGAAAGAAAATTGAAAGAGTAAACTTGAATTACCTCATGCGGCAGGAGTTGTAGTTGTTGGTGGCCTTGAAGCCCAGAATGGAGAAGATGGGAATGGCTGCATAAATAGATGTAATACTGTTGATCACACCCACCAGAACAGCATCTCGCTCACAGTTATTCCTGATGGGCATCCGGGAGAGAACACAGATCATTAACACTTCATCATCTGTCATTGCTTAATGACAGACCTGCATGTGCTAGATAGGTAAGCATTAGAAAGCTCAGCTTTAGCATGGTAAGCATTAGAAAGTTAAGCATTATGAACAGGGCACCCACTTCTCAGGATTGTAACTGGAGAGGGCCATGAGACCTCCGATAGCCAATGAGAGCGAGAAGAAGATTTGAGTGGCGGCGTCCAGCCACACCTGGGGATTCTTCAGCAAGTTCCACTGGAACAACGCACACAAAATCACATCAAACCTGCTCCCAAATGTGAGAAAGGAAGTCTGCCTTAAAGTTGTAATAACTTACATCGGGTGTGAAGAGGTAGATCAGGCCGTCAGTGGATCCAGGCAGAGTGAGGCTTTGTATCAGAAATATAGTCAGCACCAGGTAGGGTAAGGTAGCTGTCACATATACTGCCTTGAAGACAAAAACAATCACTCAACAATGGTACGTTAGGCCAAACTCCTGCTCTTACACTATGGTAGATTATCCCTCCTTGTTCATCATTACAAAATCAATGACAACCAAAGTCAACCAGGTGCACCAACCTTTCCTATGGTCTCGATGCCTCTGATGAAGCAGATGTAGACCACACACCAGGCGGTGGCCAAGCAGATGACCATCGTCCACTGTAGAGAGCCGCTAATCTCAATGTCCGGGGTTATGTTCAGGGTCTGGCGGTACCAGTAGTAGTTTACCGGAGTGCTGTCCACACACTCTTGGTTGTAGGCTGTTCAAGGAGATCACCGGTTCAAGAAAGGGTATTTGCCTCAAATTGTTATTGTTGCTTATTTGTTAATGGATAACCATTATGTGATAAAGTACGGTACAACTTGTAGTAATCCTGCTCTGACAAACCTTTGAAACCAAACCCAGACCTCGAGCCATGACCCAGACAAGCAGATGTACTTCCTGTTACCTGTAGAGTTGTCATTAAGCGGGCACTGACTCCAGGGCAGGGGTTCCTGGAAAGAGTTGAAGAAGTACCAGAGCACCCAGGCCAGGATGGTGTTGTAGAACAGGATCACCATGAATGACACCACCATGCTGGCTATGCCTGGGCAACAAGAGTAGCAGTGAGCAGAATCTTAATTTTTTGTGATTAATGTAGATTCTCATTTAAGTTCCTCCTAATTGTGAGCGATTCTCAACTCCATTGTTTAATCCACCATGTTTCTGAACCCATATTGCTCTTTATCAGCAGAAAGCCTCACCATTTGTATGTTAAATGTTGTTGTTGCTGCACTTCTTCCAGATGCTTTTTTTTTTTACTAGCACACATCTCTTTTTTGTAGCTACTCAAACCATGTCTCAAAGCTTACATGCCCATTCAAATAACTCAATGCTAATATTATCAGGGATCAGACACTGTCTTCAAATCGATTTTAAGGCGACCTACCGACTCCACCCAGGAAAGGGGAGATGGAGGTCCAGACGCCGATGCTGCCCATGTGCAGCCTCTGTCCAATGGCCATCTCCAGGTAGAGCAGGGGAAGGCCCTCGAATACCAAGGCTATCAGGTAGGGGATGAGGAATGCACCTGGGTGGGGAAATTCTTGAGAAGTCAGGCAGGAATGTAGAAACAATCAGGGACTTTGTCCGTGATGTCTGTGCTCTTCGTCAGACAAACTAATTGTTAAAAATCTGTCGTCTATTAGGCTTAATTTCTAAACTTGACTCCCAACTAGAGGCTCCAAAACAATCAAAACACATACACCTACACAGAGTTTCTTCGTCCCCATTTTCTGTCTGTGACGGTGGACAAGCTGTCATTGAACCCTTTACATTGGATTTGACTTATCGCTGAAGGTCCCTTTTTAGAAGATACAAGGATGCGACTAATGGTTCACTATAGGATAGTCAAACATATGTTTACTTAAATACAAGAGCTAAGTTGACTTTAATGATCTCCAAGACCTATATAAGATGGGTAATGCTCATTTTTTAATAATGTAGTATAGGATGCATACACAATGACAGGACACTGGCTATTGCCATTTCATATGGACAAAAACAATATTTTATTCAAAAGGAAAAACTATTTTTATGTATCTCGATCACGGACAAAAATTCAGTTTTCAGAGTTTAGTCTTTTTAAGATAAGATAAGATAAAATTGTATTAATCCCCCGTAGGAGAAATTTGCTAAATTTGTTTGTTTTCCTTAATTTTCTAGAAAAAATGAGCAGCCAAGATTGTTGAATATTAAGGGGTCCGAGCAGCGAAGCTCCTTTGCCCCTATTGTTTCTGTTACGTATTTTTTCCCCTCAAATTCTTTAAAAGTCATACTGCAGCCTATACCGTAATCCAAAACCTCTTGAAATGTTCAGAAATGGTTACCAGTAACCCCCTCTACCCATAAACCCAAATTTGGTACTGCACCTAAAGGTGGCGCTATTGTAAAAAATCATGAATTAGGCTTTTTTTCTTCTCATCCAATTGACCTGGACTCCAAATTCTTTCAGAATATTAATCTTTAGAATCTGACGCATTTAATAAAATCCTTTCATATGAAAGCTAAACATGATAAAAAGATTCACAGGCTACAAAAATGATCACAAATTCATAAATTCATAAAATCTTTAGACCAAGCCTCACAAAAATCATCAAACAGAATTTGTTTTACTTAGTTCCATTTGAGAAATATTGGCCAATAAAGTTGGAGCAGTTACCTCATTTTTCTTATATAACCATTTTGTTATATATGTTTAAAATAATATACGACTATTATTAGGTGGATACCAATACCCCCCACTACTAATAAACCCAAATTGTGGTACTGCACCCAAGGGTGGCGCTATTTTAAAAAAAGATGATCTAGCCTTATTTCTCCTTACGAGATTGACCCGGACTCAAAATTCTTTCATCATATTAATCTCTAAAATCAGATGCATCTTTTTCACACTGGTCTTCTGCTCTAAAAATGTTTAATTTTCCCACAATTTCATAGAAAAGCCAAATGTCCACAGTCTCAACCCATTTTGCCTGATATGACCATTTTGTTATTGTATAATATGGCTATCATTAGGTGGATACCATTAACAGTGCAATTTTTCAGATCTGTACTCTTTTAAGAAAGCACTTAATTCTCTTGTGAAAGGTGTGCTTGGGGATTTCTTGATGTTGTGTGCTAATCAATCGACATTTTCACAACGTGAATGAGGCTTCATGCAGTTCAGGAATGCCAGTGGCTCAACAGGATAATGCTGTGTACTGGTGGTCCTTAGGTTGAGGGTTTGAATCCTGATTAGAGCATTATGAACAAACTGAACATGACATTCTGTCATTGCTACTCAATTAAGAAACACAACATTGAACAGCACCTGGAATTCATCAGGCAAACAACATTCCGACTCATTAGTTTCCAAGAATCGGTCTGCCAAGACACAGTATGGCAATAAGGGGAACATATCCGTTAACCATTTTTCCTTCATAATTAACTCTGTCATATTTATATTTCCTCCATTAGTGTTCTTGACTACAAATGTTTAATTTCCCCAGAATTTCAAAGATTTTTCAGGTATATGCTTTGAAGAAAGCCCTTAATTCACTTGAGAAATGTGTGCTTTTAGTTTTCTGGATGTTGTGTGGTTATCAACAATCATTTTGACCATGTGAATGAGGCTGCAGTTCAGGTTTATAAGTGGAACATCTTTCCTTAAATATGACAATTATATGTTACATGGATATATCTTCCATTATTGTGTTCTTGACTTTTAATTTTGCTCGGTCCCCATTAATCACCGCTTGCAGTTATATTGAACCTTGAATCTTTCTATCCTTCATATGTTCAAACATATCAACCAATGGCTGGTGGCAAAGTGTTATTTTCTGACCGTGATCTCAAATTACTCTTTTTGTAAATTAATAAGCATGAAATCATTCAAAAAACTACAGCATATAATCCTTGTATCCAACATCCCCCATATCAAGTTGGACATGAAAGATGGACTTTCACAAAGTATTCATAGAGGATAAATATATATATAAAAAGCAGCACCTTACCACCGCCATAGATTTGGCACAGATAGGGAAAACGCCATATATTCCCCAGTCCCACAGCAAAGCCAACGCTGGTCAGGAGATACTGGACCTTGTTGCCCCATTGAGGTCTCTCCTCCTTCCCATTGGAGTCCACTGTTTTCCCCATATTGCAGAGACAGCACTTCAAACAACAAGGTTAGATACCAAAACTGATTGACTGAGTGATTGAGAACTTTCAACGCTGATATCCAAGACAACCCCTTGGTTATATTTTGGGGAGTCTGACCTGGACTCACAATCCAGTTGCAGGGTTTGTCGACCGAAGGCAAAGTATGATGTCCAGTTGGTTATGCCCTCGCTCCTTTTTTGATTCACTCTCTCTTTATCTCTCTCTCTCTCTCTCTAAGTGGGGTCTGTTCTCGGTTTTAAATGCACAAGCCGTTGTATGCAGGCTAGAGGTGTTTGCGGGTGTGTGTGTGTGTGTGTGTGGGGGGTTATAGGTACGATGAGTGCTAGTTAGAGTGGACAGGTTAATCTAATGCCTATGACAGTGTTTTTTTGTTTGTTGTGACACAATCCCTTAGTTAATGTTTGATCATGGTGATACTGCCTGTGTGCTGCCCAGATCCAAGGCACATCTTACTAATATAATAGCAGGCTTATCGCACTAGTTACTCGAGTTAGTCGTGTGCGCATGTGCCAAGCAGACTGCAGCTCAAACACACAGACAGCAGGCGCGAACACATCCATACACCGCAAGCACGCTCATACACACCGCACACACAGGCACATGCGCACGAACATCCACGGAAACGCGCACACACACACACACACACACACACGCTGTCGCACCACACGCCAAGAGAAATGCAGCGACGCATACATGAAAGCGCACACGCGCGCGCACACACACACAGAAGCACACGCACGCACACGGCACATGACGTTATGTTTTTAAACATAACGGCTCCGCCATCTATACACCGGCCAGGTAAAAAACACACACTGCAGCGACACACTCGCTCAGGTAAGAAGTTATGTTTTTAAACATAACGGCTCCGCCGTCAACAAACTCTCCCAGGTAAGACATTCTGTCTATAGACTGTAGAAATTGCGATAAAAGAAGGGAAGAGACAATTTCTGAACTCTACAAGCAACGGCAGGTTGTTAATTTTGTCATATGACAAAACCGTTAAATTCAAACATTGCGCCGACCGGCAAATCAACACACAATTCAAGTGACCTTAAGACAAGTCACAGTGTCCCTATAAGGCAACGAAAACATGTAAATAACATACATACGATACATAAGAGTATGGTGAATTAGGTATACAGAGTTGTCGTGGAAACATCAATCATAACTATAATATACAAATTATATTAACCTTATTTATATAATTACTATTGACATTAAAAGGAACTGTATACATTCTCCCTCTATCTTAATACATCCCTTTCTCTCTCTAACTGAGAGAGGTTAAGAAAGTTCACATTTGCATTCCCACTGGAGCCACTATACTTAGGCCAGGCCAACCGACTGACTTCTTTGTTATGTCGATTCCTTTAACCGGTAACTTTGCTGCCAGTACTTTCCCATGATCATGCTTTAATATCAAATCAAATAATTTGCTGGCCGACGTGCCCAAAAATAAGTTTCTCTTCATCAAGAGTCCACCACAAGAGTACACTTTGTTGCTCAATTGTAATATAACTCGCCTCCTTGAGCCTCCCGAAATGTCTTTACACTTTGTTACTCAAACGTAATCTTACTCTCCTCCTTGAGCCTCCCGAAATGTCTTGCGATATTGATATCCCCCTTCTCCACTGTTTTAGTGTATGCTATGTGTGACTGTAGGCTACTGCTGCCTGTCTTGGCCAGGACACTGGAAGAGATTTTTAATCTCAATGAGGATTATTTTTTGTAGTAGCCTTTCATTTTAAAATATCAGCCCTGAATAACAGTAAAAGCTATATTTAACAATTGATTTGCATGCATAGTATACTACACTTTCCAATTAATAATTACCCCTGTTACCATGAATTGACTCATTTTATAATCTAATCAAAAGCTTGCACACTTGCTGCTTTCAGACACACGTGTAAGTCCTGATATTCTCCTGATGGGCCGTATGTGTAAACAATATATCCTGACATTTGTACCCTGAAAATCTCCTGAATAATACTACCCCTGAGGTAGTATTTTCTCCGTAGGAAATGTAAATAACCTTATATGTGAATGAGGAGTAAGAGTCTGTATTTCTCACACCACTTCAGTGGGCGTGTTGATGATGCTTCTGAATGTCATTGAGTGGCCTCCTAAATGATAATCAGCCTGTTGCATCATTTGTGGTGAATGAATGTTATACTTCGTAATATTAAAGAGAAGGATTATCATTGCTGTTTTGAACACATCAAATAATTGCTTGTCACAACTTATTGGCTCTGAGGGTAGACTCCTTCGACCTTTCAACCCGCAGCAGATCAGCATGTACAGCGCCACCAGTGGGATGGGGGCCACAGGCAGCACAGAGAGGAGAACGATGATGGCGAACACCCAGTCCGGGTACATCGTCACGTTCGTCTGGGGGAAATCCACCTGAGGGGGGAAGAAAACCTATCCCATGAATAATAGTCACGTCTGACTTTGGATTCTGTCTCGGACCGACTCAACGTGTGCGGCCGCCTTACGTGGCTGGGGTCCCATGCGGGTCCCATTCAATTTGGAATAGCCCCATAAAATATTTGTGATGGTGTTATTAAAGGAGCTTCAATGAATAAAAGTAGCTTCAATGATGTTCAGTTGGTTTGGCCCTCTCTCCTCTGTTAGCCACACTGTCTCTCTCTACCACTATCTCGCTCTCCCCTCTCTCTCTAAGTGGGTTGTGCTCAGAAGTTTTCAGATTTAAATACATAAACCCATATATGCATGGGGAGGGGGGGATTTAGTTGGTCTTATTAGTGTTAGTTATTGGTTTAACTGACCGTGGCAGTGCAATGACAGGCTGATTAGCAGATGACTCTTGCAAATGACTGCATTTCTAGAGTTGGCTGAATTTATTTAGCTTATTTAGCCGTTCTTTAATAACAAGGCTGTGAATATGTAGTCTTTTTTTGTCCATTATACCATGGCAATAGGACAATGTAACTGAGGGAATCTCTTTATTTTACATTAACTATACGTTTGTTTTTATAGTTTTTTTTCCCTCTACCATTGCTTCGATGTGACGTTTGGACGTGGTTTAAGCATAGACTGTATGAAGTGGTGTTGACACTATAAACCTATTCCTTTTGGTTTCATTTAAAAAAGATCTGCTTGGTCAGGAGTTACAAATCATTATTCCTGTCTATATTCAATATCCATTTGTTTCCTTGGTTTATTACAAGTGAGAAACATTTACAAGATGTATGAGTAAGGATCGGTTAGGATTAGGGAGGACAGTTTCCAGAAATAATGTAGAATGTAGAAAAGATAAGAAAAAACGTCAATCCCACCTCGATTCAATTCAGGATTTCAGCATCAGAATGACATGGCTCTTCAAGTTTGCCCATCTTTGTGTTGCTGCAAAGAACAGGTTGTACTTCACTACCGTTAGCCTCCTCGTTCAAGTCACTGATTTGAGGACACTTTTGGCTGACAGTCAAATTCCATCTTTCATCGGGGTCATCGTCACCAATGTCTGTACTACGTCATTCATTCCATGATAGTCTACCGATGACTTTGAAGTTGGTTTGC
>OOFH01000048.1:0-23837 GCA_900323355.1 Merlangius merlangus
CACACACACACACACTGCTGCCTGTCTACACACACACACACACGC
Organism: Merlangius merlangus; assembly: GCA_900323355.1. Classification (NCBI taxonomy): domain Eukaryota; kingdom Metazoa; phylum Chordata; class Actinopteri; order Gadiformes; family Gadidae; genus Merlangius; species Merlangius merlangus. Next base: position 46 of record OOFH01000048.1, read on the forward strand.
GCGCACACACACACACACACACACACACACACACACACACACACACACACACACACACACACACACACACACACACACACACACACACACACACACACACACACACACAGAGAGTAGAGGAGAGTGGATTGGCGCAGGGAACAAACTCCGAATAGAATGGTCTACCATTGGCCTGTTGAGTCAACATTTCAACCTGGTTGCTTTAGCGAAATGGTTTTAAATGCGCTACAACTTCACATGCGCCACACCTCACTGTAACACCTGTGAGCTAGAGGCTTAGACATCTCCACTGTACCCTTCCAGTCATGTTAAGCAAGACCATAGCAGTTTCCCATAGGATATACAATAGACAACCAATGTAACGACGCAATAGCCTGTTGTGAATGCTGGGGAAGATAGTTGAAATGGCCGGATGATGAGTCATTGGGAAATTAGTTTCTTTAACCTCTCTCTCTCTCTCTCTCTCTCTCTCTCTCTCTCTCTGCGGCAGAGACGTGAAGAGTACAGCTACTGTTTCACCGTGTTCTCCAGCAGATCTCTGTGTACCGCCACGCGGAACAAACGCCCACCTCATTTTCTCAGCCCGGGTTAAGGACACTACAACCATCGATTGCAATGTAGCCAAGCATCCTCCTCAACCTCCTCATTTTAGAAACATTTGAGATAAAAAAGAAAGCAAAAAAGACGCATTTTGTCCGAGCCATAAATAACAATTGTGTGCCGTCAGACTCTGATTTCGTAGCTCGTCATTATAGGTGTAGTCTCTCCTATGAAGCATAGTCCTCGAGGCTCAGCCTGTCCCACTGTCGCCACAGCCACTACAAATGTCCTGAACGCTATTGAATGAGACCAAACTGACACAGCGACAGAGCAACCCCAGGCCAGGCTCCCTTGTCCCTGTTCATAGGGCAAAGCCTCAACACGGCCTCAGCAGGCAGGTTTGCCATTGAATGTGCAGACACTGCTACGGCAACAATGCAGAATTGTTGCATGTGGTTATTTGCATGTCGGGCAGGAACATGAAACCCGATGACAGAGGTCACTGGAGACGCAGGTTAATGTGCGTCTGTGATCCGTCTCAGACACTATTTTGATTCAAGACACTAAGTCTGAGGCGTTTTAGCCCTCGGAGTTCTTCCAAAAAAAACGTTGGGAAACAAAGCAAAATGTATAAACAGACCACGGAAAGTATGCACACCGTTTTTATTAGACACCTTTCTGTAGGTATTTGGTTACATGAAGCAGAGGTTTGCTGGAAATGAGTAAAAGATATAATACCAAGAGGGTTCCAGCTGAAGGAATTCATTCAACACACTTGGGGGCCCCTTTGAAAAAACGTGGGAGTATGTTTCATCACTGATGGGATTTCTAGCCTGCTTACTCTCTTGGCTTTGTTTGACTTGAGTATTGGCTGAACCCATTGAAACAAATCTCTACACTCACCCAAAAAAATAAACAAACATATGTAAAAAGCTATTTCAAGGTAATCAGAACGCTTTCGATTTATTGTATTGGTTCGTGTTTCATTCTCTATGCCGGCACCCACCTGGACTTCTGAGTTGGGGTCTACTGGCTGTAGGCTGAACCATTGCTCCTTTCCACTGTGTTGGTACAGCTCCTTCTTCCGAATGGAAACTTTACCTAGAAACACAACAACATGCTGTATGTATACACATGCCTCCTGGAGACACATTACATGCGCGTGTGCGCATGTGTCCATGAGTGTGTATGTGTATGTGTGTCAATGACATACCAACAGGCAGGTCCCTTTGGAAAGATCCCTTTGCGTAAATATAGAAGGATAAATACTGAAATGGTCGTGGAATCTCAAAGAAGAAGTCTTCTCCGTAGAAGGGGCTGTGAATTAGAAGAATGATGATGGGTCAATACAAGTCTTTTCACGCTTGAATGTTCTGAACCGTTTTAAAATTCTATGTGAATAATGCTGTAAATTGCACCGTCAAGTTTTTTTTTTTACCCTTTATATTTTGGGCATGTAATACAGCCAACTTGTAAAGTCAATGTTTGAACTGTGAATACAGATTTCTTAAAAAATGTACTATAAATAATATAATAACACAATGACACAAAAGCATCAGCACAAAGCAAATCTCAAGTTGGATGATATGGATGAAACAATAGATTGTTGGTAGTGATCAATGGATGCAGTAATTATGATTAGACTATTAGAATATGACTAATAATGTATAGGAATAGGATACCATTATATCCTGACATTAGATATAAACAAGACAAACCCAAGAATGCCCCATTGAAAGACCAGTACCATCAGCTTGGATTTGTGTTTGTGTATAGATTAAACAAGTCAGGTTATTCTCAAAACAGAACATGGACAGCACCCCAAACATTAACATTAAAGAAAAACAACATTATGTTAAAAGCTGCATGTACATAAAATACTGCGACTGAGGAAACTAATCATGCAATAATCTAGTTATTGTAGGATAGTGTTTAGAGGATACGTTTTAAAAGTGCCAAATGGGACAAATCTGTCCCATTTCTGGAATCAGATCAAATCATACCACAATGTTCTTTCCTCCGTCTTGTCTAATCAGCCTGCCTGGCAGTAAGCCCTATTATTGGCTTCCAAGGAAAAATAGTGGGTTTCACACTTCCTTTATAATGCATTCTGATCAAAGAAAACCAAGCAGTTCTTCATTATGTACCAGTCACTGAGCACAACCATAGCTTTGAAGCGTTAAGCAACGTTTCTAAGGTCAGCAGCACATGACTGTCTGCCCTGTGGGACCTGGACAGGAGACAGAGGGCCCTAGCATCTGTGCCACTCGGCTCTGCCAGGGAAGGCAGCCTCAGAACAGGGATAAGACCGAGATTTGGCCGGCCTGATCTGACAGCGATTGTAGGTTAAGCACCCAGTGCTCAACATACCGGTGGCAGATGGACCATCTGTCCAAACGTGACGGCGGATATCTTCGGATTAACGGTATTATTTGGAAAAATATTGTATATGTGCAGACAGTGCACGTTAATTTTTACCAGCAATTTAAGCATTTAGTTTACCTGAGGCATATATCACTGATGCAGAACCCAAGATTATTTCCTGTTATATAGCATGAATAGTATCCCAGACAGGGTATTCCCTCAGTGCTTATTGAAATGCATCATTCCACATTTCTCCATGTTATCAATACAACATTGGTTATGATACACAAACTAAAAGGGAATGTATACCAACCAGTGTTTCTCCCCATTTTAAATGTGCCAAAATACTACAGCTAGAACCAATGGAAATATTGTCTTTGCATTTATGACAAGCTCTCCTCTTAACACCACACCCTTACTCAACTCTTAACATTTGCCATCTAGAGACTATCAAAGGGAAAAACAAATCCATTCAGAGAACACACTGGTCAGCCGCACGGTAATCAACTGAACGATTGCCTTCCGTTCCCACAGTGCTTGTGGACAGTAGCTGGTGAAACATCTTGCCTGACACTTCCGCAGTAAAAAAAAAAAAAAAGAAAAAGAAAAAAGGTTTGGCAACAGATCCGATGCCGCACACACGCCCACGCGTCCTCCAGTGAAAAAGCTCAGCATTACATGGAGCTACGCACTCTCACAGCCTCTACATTCTCGGTGCACTCAAACATAAACCCACACCTACGCCTACACTCACATCCTTCGCCAGTGTCATGCTTGCTTGCACAATAACGTTAAAGGTGCTAGGCACAACCAGTTGTCACCCTCCCCTACCCAACCTTCTTTATCTTTAGTCATTTATAGGTTGTGATAAATTCATATTATGAACCTCAGGGAGGGCATTGATGCCTTCCGAACCCTGGGTCCAAGAAACCAACATTCAATGAAGATTGGTATGGGGAGTGAAAAGAGCTGGCCAGAAATGGAGTGATTACAGCTGGACATGTAGGCAAATAGGGGATAGTAAGGTAGATAAGCTGCAAGAGAATGAAAGAGAAATACACAGGGGAAAGCGTGGGAGGAAACACTTCCACAGACACTGTAAAATGGAGCCCTTTGAACAGGTTTAAAAGCAGAGAGCGAGAGGGAGCGAGCGAGAGCGAGAGAATATAAAGCTGTTGTGAAATACCTGTAATGTTTACAGGGAGACTAGAAACAGAAACATTAACTTCCTGGATGGTCCATCTCCAACATGTACACGAGCAGGTCATCAACATAGCTAGTCATCATTACACAGCTTTCAGGCCGCATCTGACCCATGTTGCCCAACTCTGACACTTAACACACCTTGCAAGTCTGAATCATGTTACATTTAGTCACTAAGTAGAAGCTTTTATCCACATCAACTGTAGGAGCAGGTAGCCTCTAAATATCTTGCTCCAGGCTACCTCTAGGTAGTTTATGGACACCGTGAAATCAAAAAACATTGCTTGTTTTAAAAGGAGTGTCGGCCCCACAATGTAGTTGAACTCAGTGGATTTGTGACTAATTCAGCATCACAAAGTTGAATCAACTGTTTTTCATTGTTAACCCTTAGTTTTACCTTCAACTCCTTAAAAGTCATACGAACCTCTTCCTTAAACGATATTCAGCATATCATTTTTGGAACACGCACCAAGCTGTCAAAATTGCATTAAATCAATTCTGTTGACAATTTGAGCCAGATATCTATCTTGTGCCGTCACAGATAGCCAAGTGGACTCCGTTAGACCCAGTATCATAAATACTGATAATTAATGAGAAAAAATAGGAAAATATGAACAGGATGTTACGGATGCTACATCCCCATCAACCTCCACTTCAGCAAGCGTGCAAGTTGCACGACAATGCATACTGGACAATGCAGACTAAAATCAACTCTTGTTTCTGTGTGTGTGTACAGCAGGTTTTACAGGTGCTTCGCAGACAATATGAAAAATATATATCTTGGAAAGATTCATGGGTATTTCCTGCGATCAACAGGTTTAGTTTTCAAACCTTCCAACCAGAATTGGTAATAACAAATAAATAATAAATTGCAACTGACTTGATATTGATAGTGTCTAACATGCAAGGTAACAAACTATAACAGTCATTGATACTGTTTAATATCCATCATCCTGAGATATGAGTCAAAAGTTAGATTGAACAGGAAGCAGTATTTTGATTTTAACAATTTAACACATGTAATAACGTCATATTAGTCTGACAAAAAACAAAAGTAGGAACACTACCCAACCACGTTTTAATATAACACCGCCGTAACCAACCACTGAAACTGGAACCGAAATGGAAAATGGTGTGTGAACTTAACCTCACTTGAATGATGGTGAGTCAACGTAATACTACTGCTTACCTGAGGCTTTTGTCGAACACCTTTGTGCGGAAGACCTCCTCCTGATCCAGGCTGATGGTGCAAAAGGTACAAAGATCCCTCTGCCGATTTGGAGCCGAGACTGGTCCCAAGTTCTTAGCTTCACCTAGAAAAGACAATTACTGTAATTAGGACTGATATTTATAATGCTACTTTTACATACCATAACCTTTTAAAAAGGTAATACAATAATTTTGTATTATTATGATTGTCATATTTATTATTTATATGCAAATATGCATTTTTTGTATTATAGAAATGTATATTATTATCATTATCATCCCATAACCTCTTTTATAGTCGGAGGCCATTTGGTAATGTTCAATTAACTATAAACATTGTCAAACTATGGTTATGGCTAACGTTATACTATTATTTTGAAAAATACACCACAAATCATGGATGCATTATCTACAGTTTTTATATTACTTCACAAAGCCAACAGCAGTATTTCAGATTTAATGGGCCTATACCATATATATGATAAATAACACGAAAGGCCAATGAGAGTTTAGCTATTGGGCAGGAAGTTTGCAAAGCGCAGATAGCTTTGAGGGTAATGTGGTCTGAGACAAAACTTCAACTTCCTGCACATATAGCAACACTAAAACGCTGATTTAAGAAGAAAAAATACCTCTGAACAGATCAAGGCCTAGAGCACAGGGTGTTATCCGTGTTTATATCAAAGTGCATTCACAAGCCATGGGGGAAAATAAATATCACGGAAAGATATGTTTTCGACTTGTAAATTCTGAACAGCTATCCATTATGGCTACTCAGATGTTGACATCACAGTGTGCAATTTTCATAATTGAGTGTACATTGAACAAGGTCATGGAGCGGGCCAACTTAAGCCAGAGCTTCTAGAAGGTCTTCTAAGCACATAGAGAAAGTGAGTGGGAAAAGCGTAGAGATGAGCTCTTTAACAGGCTATTAATAATGGCCTATGGCTAATCCTGGTAATGGCCGATCCGAACAACACCAGGCAAATGTCACCAAGCTCACTTCTATCTGGCTGATCTGTTGAGGACTCTAAATATGGCCAAGTACTCAGTGTGTTCCTAGACCCAAAACCAAATCCACAAAATAAAAAATAAAATATGATTCTGCTCAAAATATTTACAAATACACATTAAAGAAACGATTTTCTTAAACTGAAAATACTACATGGGCAATTGGACTTCATGAACCTACAAAATACTTGAACCCATTTTACAATACGTTTAAAAACATTATTAACATACGTGGATTGTTGGAGGCATTCTACGTAAACAAAAAAACAGCAGTTACTCCATGCTAAACAGGGAAGAATGAAGTTTCGTAAGACAGCAAACTGAGTTACATAGCATGATAGTTCCTCTATATTGTTCTGCTTACGGTTTTTGTCCCCTTGATAATTAACAGTAGTAAAGCTGTAATTTAGGTTATCTTGCTATTACGACATGGACACATTTCTATATATTTGCCACATAGTACACTGTATAATTAGGCAGGGGGAGGGAGCTGGGGGGAGCACGGATAGACGTTCAATTAATAAAACAACCCAATGATGAATGTGTTCTTATAACTTTGCCCTTCACATTGTCAATGTTTGATGTACATTTGGAACCATACTGGAACCATACTGCTGTCCGAGACAGCAAAATCAGTTTGCTGTCAGAATATATTTTGAGTGTTTCGGACAGCAATATTTTGGACCTATGTATTACATTCCACTGCAAAAGGAGACCACTACAATCAGCAGTTTGCCTACTTCCAATTCACAAAAATGCTTGGAAATGCATCGACATGCCTGCTATTTTCTGTGCAGATTATTGAATCAAAATAATGCTGTGTATTTATATTAGGTCTATACGTGAAAACACGCGAATTTGTTTTGATTACATGCAGCAAACGAGATAGATAGATAGATGCCTATAACTTTGTGCTGAGGGGGCTATGACTGATACCTGTGATGCTACTGCTTTGAGACACAATCGCTCAGCCTTGTTCGGCTACTAAACAGTGTTATGGTAAAGAGGCGTATAACCAAACTTGACGTGAAATAAGAGTAATAGCATCATTAAGTGCAAGTAACATTGACTTAATGTTAGCCGAATTTCTAATCTCATTTTATCGGACAAGTGAGGTTAGCAGCCTTGGTGTAATCGTGTTTTTGAACGTTTGTAAATCAACCAAGAAATACCAGTCTCGTAGTCAGCAAACTTGCTGTGTTAGTAGTTGAGAATTCAATGAATGAATCATTCACAACAACCAACTACTAGTAGCTGGTGCTAGCTTGGGAGCTAACTCAACACCAACGTTAGCCAACCAAACAGATGAAGTGTCTGCCCCTCCGGTGTCGTCTGTTGATAACACCGCGCCCCTTCTTTTCCCCTGCTCTACGTTTGGTTTATTCTCCCATCTCTTCTACACAACAGATCGATTGAATGTGTTTTTAAACTTACATATCTTCCCCCGCAGGCTCTGTAAGACCCGAATCCTCACGTCGTCTTCTTCCGCCATGGTCTGATGTGACTGCCGCTGTAGCCTCGGTACATTCAACGATGTCTTATCATATCCGTTTATGAATGCGAGCAGGAGGGCCAGCCCATACCAAATCGTCACTAGGTGGACTCATGCACACTTTTCCAGCGAGGTCTGAGAAAAAAACGTTTCGGTTCCGTAAAATGTCTCTCGCTGGGCGTTCAATTTAACTTTTCTTATAAAACCGTCGGGGTCTTCATTTCAAGATTTATTCGACGTTTTTGGTGTTAACGCGACGAGCGCGATTGAACTGGCGGCAGGGGAGGGGACGTACACTACAGTTGACCAAGTATGTTTTTGTTTTGTGAATGGCATTCATCATAGATACACGCTTGTTTCCTACTTGTCTTTTCCAAGGGGCGGAACTGGCGCGCGTTCCAGCACGGAGCGACACAGACTTCGGTCGACATTTAATATCTGACGTTTCCGAATCCGAATATACAGGATAGTTAAGTCATGTGAATTTTCAACGCTCACGATTCATAATAATAATATTAATAATAATAATAAAGTAAGTAAGTACATTTAATTTATAAAGCACATTTACCCACAGCATAACTGACCAAAGTGCTGTACAGTGGATAACTAAAAAGACAAATAATATAAATAACACATTGGACCAATAGTCTTAATTAAATAAATAATTATATTATAAGGAAACGTTCAATATCTTCAATATATCATAATTATAATAAGTTTGGCTATTCAATTATCTTCTCCCTATATGTATCTATATATATGTATTGATATATAGTAGTGTGTCTCGAGACAGTCCATTTATGCATAGCTACCATTCTTTTGGACATTTGTCATTAGGGCTTTCTATTTTGTATTTTATTCTTTTAAATTCCTTAGATGGTGAACGTTGCAATCAACAGGTAAATTATGATCCAAAAAGTATTTTGTAAACTGTTGCCTTAATGTTTGTTTGTGGGTGTTTTCACGCAAGAAAGAAACAGGGACCATTCAATATCTTACCATGGTGTTATTAATAAGCAAATGTATTTCTTTATTATAACACCTTTGCATATTTATACATATTAAACACACAAAAATTTGCATTGTTAATCTCAATGTTGCCTATAATATAAATTAAATCAATAACAAGTGACTCTTACTGAACGGTGAATATGCTAGTATGCAATCAAAAGACATAAACCAACAATAAAAAAATGTTTTTTCATAAAAGTTAAATGACGAGGAATACCTCAGTGATTTCTGTTACACCTGCTTTTATACTCCAATTTCTCTGATCCGATTAAATAAGACCTGAATCACGCAAGGCAATAATAACAATATAATTATCAGCCACATTCTAGAGAATGTCTCCATAAAATAAAACTTCTCAAGATTAGATTTACGATTATATCATTAATCTTGCAGGATTTCCTCCATGCGGAAATTCTAAAAAAAGGTTTATTTTAGAAGTCTACAAAATAATCTCTTAAAACATGTATTTAAAATGGATACACCCTTTCTATTTGTGATTTAAATTGACATTGGCCATTTCAAATCAATGTTTTACTGAGTCATTTATTTGTATTTTCAATCAAGAGAAAGAATGGATGAAGGATAACCTTACAATGTCAGTTAAACTAGTTGCAATCAAATCATAAATGAAGCAGTTTCACATGTACTCCTGAACAGTCAACTTCCCTCTTGCTCCAAATAACTACGGGCCCTCAAAAACAGGCTCCTGTTTGCAAACCCACTGCTCCGTCTTGCAGATAGAAATCCCTTTCTTTACAGATTCTTGTTTCCACAACAGATGAGGGTGCTTCTCATGAAGCGTTTTTGGCCTTTTCAAAAGTCCCCTGCTATTGTCCCTCTCATGCGCTTGCATTTTGGAAGGGAGATGAAGAGAATCTTGTATATCCATTCTCTTTTTTGACATTTTATATTTTACCTTTGTGGGTAACTCAGGAAAAACACTGTCGCTGTTAGAAGATGAAAGCAGATCTTTTGTTTTGGAATGCGGTTCTTGGAAGGATTTTGGCGCAACAGACGGGAAGCCAGTCTTTCCTTCCATCTTCGGTGCAATGTTTCCTGTAGAAGTACCCGTTCCTTCCCCATTACATCTGAGGTGAGTTACCTCTTCGTCGTCTTCCTCAGATTTAATGGTATGTTGGCTGTCTTCAGCCAGTTGAGTTGCATGTTTAGAACGTGGTGGGCACTTGTTATATTTATACCCTTTCCCGTTTCCCAATTCCTGGTGTTTTCTTTCGTGGCTTCTCTTTGTGGCAAGGTACAGAAAGCGCTGGGGACAAAATGAGCAGTGGTACTTCTTCTCAGTGCTGCATCTCTGCGGTGTGTTATCGAAGCAGGAGCCGCTTTCCATGCAGTTGTTGCAGACGTAATCTCCACCGGCAGGCACCTCGCCGGGTGGACCCTGTTCTCCACATGTCCGACAGAAACACGGATGGGAACCAATTACATGGGCCCTCAAGCCGGACTCTGTGATGAAGGAGCTGTCGCAGATGTCACATTTGTAGGAGGCTCTTGGCGAACGGTTCCTGATGTTGCATTGTGTGTCCGTGCTGTTGGCTGAGGTACTATTGTCTGTTGCCAGGCTTCTCCTCTCTGGGTATCTCTCTTTGGCTGGAGCTCTGGCTGCTGAAGTTGGAGGTAAAAAATATTGTTGATCTTTTCTGTGTTTGAATCTCATCTTCTTTTTTTTTTTTTTTGCTTTATATGAATAGTAGGGACGCCAGGATTTGTCTGCAGCTTCGTGGTCATTGGGATCTTCGTATGTCTCGGCCTCTTTTACAGCCGAGATTTCCATTTGAGTTTGAAGCCTGGCACTACCAGAGCTATCCTCAGTTGAAAACCACTCACCTGGGGTCTCCCTTTGTCTGCTTTTCTTCCTCTTCCTGGGGAACAGATTTGAACCCTTGATTTGACGCCTGATGATGGCCTCGTTCCCTATTTTGACTGTGATCTGACAGAGTGGCAGAGCATCCCCATCCACAGATGGACCTGGACAAACAGGCTTAGCGAGGTATGTTTCAGTTTTTCTGCTACATACTGCCTTACCCTGCTTCAAACTGTCTGTTCCTGAGAGAAGTATCTCCTTGGTCATGGCTTCCACTCTTTTTGCTGCGGCTGATAGTTCACCGAGCTTGTTAACTGTTTTCAATGTTTTTGTCAAGAATGGTATATTACGACTGAAGTGGTCCATGTTCATTATCGTTACTGTGTTGTTGTCACAGCTCGCTGCAGTGGTTTCTGTCTGCACATTTTTTTGATGGTTGTGATGGAGGGGATGTGAACTCCTGTGTTCAACATCTTTGCTATAGTCTCTTTTGCGACATGTTGTATCACTATCGATATCTGTCTCTAACGGCTGTTTAAAGTTGATGTGAGGCGTCACAGGGGCCACCGTCTTTGTTGTGGCCATGAATGTCATTGGCATATTGAAGGAACCAGGCTCAGGGTTGCTGTTTTCCTCACTCGGAGTGATGAGAGAGTTGTTCTCCCCCATGGTGCTCTCAACACTATCTCCATAGGTCTCACTGTATGTCTTGTATCGCTTTTTTCGAAACTTCATTGGAAGAAGCCTGTACAGTTTGATAGGATAAACACTAGCTTTGAATCCGCCATTGGCTGATTTCTTCTTCACCGCTAGTCTTGGGTCAATGCCATGAAATGCCTTTTGATGGTTTTTTAGAATATAGTAAGTCATGAACGTTTCCAGGCAGAAGATGCACTGGTATCGACGTTCACCTGTATGCCAGATTTCATGCTTGGTACGGTACTCTGCCAGGGCAAAAACTTTATTACAGTAATGACAAGGGTAGGCTCTCTGCCAAGAATGTACATTCTCATGCCGTTTCAGACTAGACAAGGTGATATAAACCCGTTTACACACACTGCAATTGTAAACCCTCTGACTGCCACCTGTTTTTTCTACCCTCGCCATGCCCTGCCGGGCTTCTGATGGGTTGTTTTGATCTGGTTCTGGAATGCAAGGGCTGGGTGGGTCATCAGGAGGTACCTCTTCTGCTTGCTTATCCATGGTCGCTACATTGTCTGAATGGATGTCCATTATTAAGGTTTCAACGGGATCTGTCTCAGGAGGGTCTTGTATGGCCTTAAGACAGCCATGCTCGTGGTTGCGTAACCGCTTGAGGTGCATAAACTTCCTGTCGCAGAATTTGCAAAACAGATGACTGACAAAACGTCTTTTGTGTACCTCCATATGGAGGGTGAGAAGAGCGTTATTGGTGAATATCTCCGAACAGTATTCACATCCAAAGATTGATATGCTGTCTTCTACATGAGGGGAGAGAGTGGGTGGCTCAAACTCCATCTGAAAATGATCTGTGGTTACTACATCATCTGTGTTCTTCTCTGGTTCCGGTTCTGCGTTGAGTGGTGGTGGGGCAACTACAGCTGTCATGTAGGAGATGACTCCTGTAGGAGAACTGTCTGCTACTGGCCAATTAGCATCTGGAATGTCTGTGGATTGTTGTGAATCTTTGGTAGAGGTCGTATTTCTCTCTAATGTGCCTCTCAAACGATGTCGTTTTTTCAGTGGGCCAATATTCTGGATGGCAAGCTGCTTTGTCTGTAGCTGTGAAGGCTTTGGTCCCATTTTACAGTCTTTGGGGTTTCTGTCTTTTTGCTCCTCAGTCTGGATCACTGCGTAGGAGTGTTCAGACAGGGCATGTGGCGGCTCATTTGTTGCAGTGAGACAAGAGATGATGGGGCAACTAGCTAGGACTTGCCCCACATCTGGTGACTTCCTCTCCCCATCAGATGGAACCAGTGGGGTGAAGGGGTTGTTTCCGGGTCCTACTTCAGTGATAGAGAAAGCATTGGTGATCCGTGGCCCTGTGGTTGCGTTTATATCCAAAGGCCTGTACGGCTCCTTCTTGGTGTTCTTTGGCTCCGGGCCCTGGCTGGGATCTATATTCATAACAGCTCTGACCCGCATGATTTTGGAAACGGTAGAGCTTTGTCTATCCGGTTCTGAGAGCTTCTCTAAGAAAGGAATTCCTAGTCTTTTCCCAGCTGCGACTAGGCCCCTTGTTTCGTCCGCACCAGCCGACGCCACTTTAGACGAGTAGATGAAGTTGAGGATACTGGCAAACACTTCAGACTTCAGGTCCACTAACTCCAGCACCTGGCTGGAGCTCCAGCTTTGGGAGGCAATCAAGGCGTTCCTGAAGTAGCCACTGCAGGCCGCTAGGATGTTCCTGTGGGCTCTGAACTTTACATCCTCCACAACGATGGTCACGTCGCAGAAGAGGCCTTCAGAGCGCAGGTCATTGAGTTTGCTCAGCACAGCATGGGAGTGAGTGCAGTCCATCAGGTCTTGAATGTAGGGTGACACTACAGTCATCTGTGAAGAGAACAAAAGCAGTTTTCAAACAGATCCAACAAAAACCATCAAAATGAATGATCACGTTTTTTTTTTAATCTAATTCTATTTTATTATTTACTATTATACATAATCAAAGTTAAACTTAAGCTGATATAGTATCATGCCCTTTATTGTGTTGTTTTTAGTTGGAAATGTTCTGTATAAACAAAGTTGAATGCAATGTATTTTTCGTAAGAAGCTGCAGAATCTGTCAATTGAAGTGTATGGGTGAATGGGTCGTCTTAGCTCAGGAGGTAGAGCAGTTGTCTTGTAACCGAAAGGTTGCTAGTTCGATCCCAGGCTCCTCCTAGCTGAGTGTCAATATGTACCTGAAGGAGACACTTGACCCTAACTGCTCCTGACGAGCTGGCTGTCGCCTTGCATGGTTGACTCTGCCGTCGGTCTGTCAATGTGTGCATTAACCGATGTAAGTCGCTTTGGATGAAAGCGTCTGCCAAATGCCCTAATTGAATGGGTTGTTTACAACGGAATTTAGCTACTCCAGTTTTGTACACTAGATGTCAGTATTGTCTTTATACCGAGAAAATGTCTGCCATAATTGGTGAACGGGGATAAGTTATGCCCTTTTGTTGTAGTCTTAAAGTCAGCCTTTCTTGTGGTAATAATAAGATACTTTTTGTTGGTATAATTGGTTGTTTTGGCACATAATCAATCCATAGTCCATCTTGTAACAAGATATGCCTTAAAGATGTGTCTTAACAGTTACTAAAAGGAAAAAAAGAAAAACATTTGAAACACTGATGATGAACTATCCTTGACGAATGACCTGCACCTGGTCTGTGTGGGAGCTAAAACATGCTGAAACATCTTCATCTTTGTGATGAAGTAGTGATTTCATCACTACTTTTTTTGTTTCTTTAGGTTGCTTCATGATTTCCAATTGAAAACATTACAGAAACCAACAGGCAGCCAACTGCGTGCAGCCAATTTTGCATAGACAGCAGTTGGTGAGTCATCCGTTTCCGTTTTAATAGCCTTTTCTTTCAATCATTACTGGTACGCAGCAAAGGGACACATTGATTCTCCCACCCACATATCTGTATCAGATCAAACAGATACAGCAATGAACTTAACAACATACAAAAGTTGTTGTTAGTTATTAACATTGTGATAATATGAATGTAAAAGCCATAGATTAATAGTTTGGGCCTTGAAGTCTACCGACCTTTACCTCACAGGATGGTTGATGGTAAAGTCAAAGCCAACATGCCTGTAGTTTGACAAGGGTGTTTCGGCAGGTAAAAATGTATTCATGTCTGATTATGGTGGGCAGTGAGTCAGTTCTTGACGGAATCATCGAACATGCCTCAAATAAGATACAGACTGTTTCATTAAAACAATAAAGTTGTTTTTTGTGGTGAAGTAATGAAGTTAAAATAGACTCTCTGCATTTGATGAATCTTGATGAATAAGATCACCCATTGTGTAATAAATTGATCCACAGGATCACTCATTTCATTTTGGATTTCACAATGTTCTCAAAGTTAGTAAGATGCTCAGCTTGATGGAATAGCCTCATATAGGGATACACCTTGGTTATATTGACAGAATTATTGAGATAAAATAAAAATAAATACTAATAATCATATGCCTTTGTTAGTCTGCTTGATAATTAGAGTACCAGATATAAGTTATATATAAAGATTGTTCTAATAGATGGATACCTCAATATCTAAAAAAAAAACGATATTAAATGCCATCCCATGTACATTTTTAACATTTTGTTTTTAAAATATTTATTTTGTATATTATTAGTTTGTGCAGGTACCACGAGAACAACATGGCCGTCACTATTCACAGCCTCCAATGACTAAAAACACAACCAGCCACCCACCTCCCCCTCACACAGGCCTCCGTTGTCATAGCAACATGCTATGGCGCAGCACTTATTCGGATTTAACCCAGACGGAAAGTGAATGCATTAGCTATCCTCCTGTTTCATCCCCTCTCTCGCTCTCCCTCTCCCTATTCTCCCTCCGTCTCTCTCTCTCTCGTTTTGCTTTTTTATTTTTTTGACCATAGTCAACCTGACCTGCATCATAACAGTAGTTTGTTTCTGGTTCCTGTTTGGATGGTTAATGCAAATGCCTGTTTATATCTGTTCCTTTGTCTGCATGCTGTCCGATTGCAACCCTGTGGACTTTGTATTTCCGTTATCAACCCGCATTACGCTTTAGTCCTTTCTGCTGAATTCCCTGGTTTAATTTTAGCATTTTCACCTTGATGTGTCCTTTGCGTAGCTCTTTTTATGAGACACATTTCCTGAAATCAAATTTGTCCCCACTCATCTGGCTACTTGCTACCAACCACTAAGCGGAAAATTTGAAATTTGTCATGAGCGGACATGTTTTGCCACACCCAAGCATATACTTTTTCTTAAAGATATATTTGGATATAATATATTTAAAAATATGTTCTCTGATCTGGTCAGAATAAGAGAAAGCTATGAGGCAGAAGATCTTTAAATAAAACGACAAAGCTTATTGCCACACAAAACAGTATATACATATAGGGAAAACATGCAAAACATACCTTTTTAAATCTGAGAATACGATGCAGGAAACACAGGAGAAAGAAAACATCAAACAATGTCCCTTTTTCACAGCTTTACATGCACTCTACGCTACATTGCAACCCGTTTCCCGTATCAAGGCAAAATAAGTTATTTTTTTCTATGATGGTCGCTAAACAGTGATGATGTCAAAAGCTGAGCTATTTCACGTCCTTCTCCCTCACCCTCCCTCTCTCTGTGCAGATGACTCCGGCACGAATGAGTCCTTCGCCTCAAACCCTATGCACCCTGGGTCCTGGGCTAGTTCTACAACTGTCCACTTCCGAGCACCCGCTGCCTATACTTCTCAGTCAAGGTGTGATCCTACAGCTGCAGAGCTGCAAAGACAACCAGGGCGCTGCATGCGTGCTATCAGGGCAATGGAAGCCCTCTGCAACACAACCACGTCATCTTAAACCGCAACTTTTATTAAGGATGGTAGAGGTAGGCTGTAGTGCGATTGAGGGGAGCTGCGGGTGCTACAAAGCACACCAGCGCTGCGAGAGGTAGAAAGAGGGGTGTGCTGCAAGGCTGGCAGCGGTATTCGCCAAGGATGCCTCTGCTGAGTCTTTCCTACAACGCTCACGCCTTCTCTGCTCGGACGCAACTCGGCACAGACGTCTCTCTGTGCTGATCAAGGGCGATACGCGCTGTGATGTGGATAGCATTATCCCAGATCACAGATAAACAACCTGTGCACTGGCTGCATTACGCCACACCATCTGTTTCCTGCCTATGCATAAAGGGCAGAGTCTCTTTGTCCGTGCGGCTGCATCTCACCGTCGAACCATTGCCGCGATGCTTACATATTTATGCACAGCACACGCATGCACATGAGGTAAAGATCATGCTGCATTATATATCTTTGATGGATTCAGGATTGCAGAAATCTCTAGACCGGTTGCTGGTTTAGCTGAGTGTGTGGGGAAATGAAATGCGTTGTGCCATTACCAGCAGAAGCTGTAGCTTTAACCAACAGTGAGGAGGCTGATTGATGCAAAAGCAGTAGATGCGTCACACTGCAGACGAGGGGGAGGGGAATAAGGCTGAACCAGACATGGCACTGCAAGCCCCCCCAACTACAATACCCATAGTGCAGCAGCTCTTTTACATCCATGGATGTACTTGGAAGGATACACAACAAAAGGTTGTTGCTTGAACCATCTACAACAATCTATGTCCTCTTCTTTTTGGCCAGCAAATGTGTCCCACTTACCAGCCGGGTCCCTTTGTTAATGTGTCTTTCCATTATTAGCAATAGGTTTGTGATTAGAGTGCATATCACAGAAGCCGCTTGAGTGGATGGATGTTTGTGTCCGTTAGCCCTATTTAGTCCTGGTCACCCGAGTTTCTCAAGGGTGTGCACGGGTACCAGCCGGTGCACTTTCCTTGGTAGCTGCTTTCCGGCTAGTGTATCAACCAACAAAGACATACCAACGCAGCAACACAGTAAAGCTCCCAACCCTTTAGCCTACTGATCATATGGTAATAGGCTACTCCCTCAGGTTTTTATTAACAAAGCCTGGTCCAGACCGCTGTGTATCCCATGACTGTGCTGAATGTATTCCTGTTCTCGATTAGGAATGAATTAGGGTTATCCTCATCGTGTGGCATATTGAGCTGGCTGCTTTCTTTTTTTGTGCATACATGTAATTAGTTGGGATCCGTTATTAGGATGTTTGTTATAGGGCAGACACAGAACCCACAAAACATAATCTATATAATATTGTCATGACATAAGCAGATCTGATCCTCACAGAATGAAGGTCCACAAAACAAGCCTGCGCAGGTCTCATCCTAATTTTCAAGACATGAGCAAACCCATATATTACATTAAGCTGTCCAACCTCATAGCACTTGAGTTACAGAGAGCACTCATGCACTTGGTAGCCTACCAAAATCCTGCTCACAGATCCTCTTGCTGGCCCTGTCGCTGAGAATGAGCGCCCTGGTGCTTTGGAGAGGGTTGAGAACAACTACCAAATATAGTCCTTAGTTCCGTTGGCCTTGTTTGGGAGCTCTTCCCCACCTGCCTTTGAGCTGTGATCCGGTAGCAGTCCGTGGTCTGGGACTTCTCTGTCTTCTTCCTGTTGTTCTACTGCCTTCTGGAGGTCACTGACACTGCTGCGTCACACTTGCTGCGTCACTGACCCACAAAGAGGAGGGTGGATGAGGCTAAGGTGGGGAGGAGTGTTGAAATGTTGAAAAGCAAGCAGGATAAGCAGAAAAAAGCAGGATTTGCTCAAAACGAACATGCTAGAAACTCTGCTCCGGTCTAGGGCTTAGACTCTGTGGCATTCAGTAAGTATGTCCGTGAGGCAGATATTTCATTATGCAATGAATATTTCCTCTCAGACTCAACAGAGCTGAAAAAGGTTGGTGTTCAGAGTCTGAGGCTAATTATAGGCCTTAGTCTCGCTCAAGTCTGTACGCTGTCATGGTAGCGCCTCAGATGTTAGAATGCCTAGGTCTCTACATTGAACAGTTTAAGCATCCATGATGTCGTTTTTGAAGCATTTCAAAACAACAAACAAATGTATTTTAAATATGCTGAATGCAAAGCAACATACGATTTACATTCAGTTTTTGAATTGTACCTTTGCTCATTGATATGCAAGGTTTGGCCTTTAACCCATTAGAAAATTATGCATACCTTTTATCTAAACCAACCGTCTTGCATTCATTTCAGATACAGTGGAACCGGTCTGTATCATGTCCTCAGGTCTGTTTTAGTGCACATTGAAATATAGTGTTGTGCACCTAAGGTCTGACGAGAATGACGTCACTTGCTTTGCACTTTGCACACGTCACCCAAGGTCCTGTTTGCCGACACCCTCTCCTGACTTCTGACTGATATTCACTGCTGCCCTGCTCCCTCTGCTGGGTATTACAGTGAGTGCAATGCAGTCTACTGAGCCAGTCTAAGATCACATCTGTTATTGAAGGCAGTTGAATGGAGTACCATAAGCCCTCAGCAGAGGGCGCCCAAGTTCTTCCGTTACCTTGTTCAAACAGGAAGTCTTTGGCCGAGTTCAGACTGCCAGCAGAAATCCGATTTTTAGCCCATCCAGATTGGAACCGGATGACTCTTTTGAAGTCTGAACAGTCCCAAGTCACATGAAATCCGATTTTTGCGAAACGGTTTTTCGAAACCACCTCCGGGAGGTAGTTTCAAATCGCATTTGGACAGATGCGTCTGTCTGAACAGCTCCAAACACTCAGATCGGATTTGACTGTCCGTGAGGTCACTCTACGCGCGCCAGACCTGACCCAATGCGCCAATCACACAATACGCGCCTCCGCTCGTTGCTACAGCAACCAGTCAGATGGGTCACTTGATGTGGCCCAGTCTGAACAGAGCCAAATGCGATTTGGACACCTGCTAAAACAGTGTGGACAGTCAGCCCTAAAAATCGGATGTGAGAAGGAATCAGATTTGAATCGGATTTGCCTGCAGTCTGAACGCGGCCTTTGTGTCATGTAACCTTTGACCCTGCCATCATAGATAGTATTTATATAAAATGTATCCAAATGTATAGTTATATTCTTGGTATATTCCCACTAATATTGTGTTTATTAAATAAATACAATTTGCAATGGTTTATTTAATTCTATATTACATATGTTTTTATAACAATGGTTATAAAAAGGAGGTGATAGCTGAAAAGATAATCTAGCTACATATTTGTACAACATTTGTAATAATATTACAAAGCATCCATGTAGGTTATCTTGAAACTTTAAAAAATGAAACTTTCATTAAGATGCTGGGTTATTAACTGCAAAGCATACAGCCAAACTTCATGCGATGAGGTCAGGGTAAGGATAAACATTACATTATCCTGTTAAATGCTTTTCTTTTAAGAAAAGGTTCGAGTAAAAATGTCTCCAGTCCATGACACTAGGCAGACCATGTCAAGTCTGAAGCCATCACAGGTAGTCCTCACTGTTTGCTCCCAAAAACGAAGACAATCCAATCGAACATAATGTATTACAGTATCTAATACAGTAGGTTTATTTACTTTCTGCATATATATAAGAGTTAAAACCCTCAACATAAACATCAAAGGTTAGGGAATCAAAAAATATTTCTTAATGCATATGAGAGCCCCTCACCTTCCGGAGATGTGGTCTTTGCAAGCTGTGCAACATCTTTTATAGGTAGGTAGGACATGATTCTTAGCAAGAGGTCATCTGGCATGTGCTCCAGATAGTCAAAGCCTCCTTGATAGAGTCCAATAATGCACTGTAGGATCCTCGGTCCGAAAACCTTACAGACCAATTCTGAAGGGGGTAAGATGAAATAAATAGCCTTCAACTTTTCTTAGCAACCCTAAGTTTAATTTTCTGCATAATTACATGACAAACAAAATGAAAATGCAATATATAATTAATACTTATATTTCTTAAGCGACATTAAATAGGATACAAAACATATTATGCTGACAACTTTTAAGACAGACTGAAGACTTTATTATTTGCTTTAGGTTTCTGCTAATTCTCAAATACATTGCACTTTAATTTTTAACTTTCCCTTTATTTTCTTTTAAGCATCTATTTTATTTATCTTTGCCTTTATTTTCTTTTATGTATCCATTTTATTTTATTACTTCAATCTATCTTATTTTATTATTACATTTTATTGTATGACGATGTTGCTTTGTGAAGCACTTGAGTCTGCATGGTGTATGAAAAGTGCTAAATAAATAAAGTTGCCTTGCCTTTCTGCAGTTTGCTGTCATGGAGAAAATCGTCTTGAGGTTCCTTCAACTCAGTGGGTGCTGCCCCTCTTAGTTCGATTCATCTGGAAATCGTCCATGTTCTCCAAATCACCTACAGTATTGAAGATCATATCTCATTGCATCTTTGCTGGTGGATCGATTCTAAAATATAGCCTGACCCTAAACCATATTTGGACAATACAGATATATTTTCTGAAATGTCACATATAATTAAAACATAAAACATGCACTGATTTAAATAAATGCATAATGACGTTAATCAATTGAACTTTAAACCAAAATTGGGATATTTACTTGGCTTCATATAAGCCACGAGTTGGTTTTCATTCGAAGGTACTTCGATAATTTTCTCTTATATCAGTTATTCTGAAAGTAAACGTTAATTGGCCAATTGTGGGTGGAGGAGCCGTCGTCAACATCTTCGAATTTAACTAGGTCGTTCTCCAATGGAGTGTTATAAACCTACCAACCTCTGTTTTCTTAACATTAGTTGATAAAAGTACTTTGAAGGAGATGGGCCCTGGCCATTTACCCAAATAATGTACCCTGCATAAACGACGCCATCTTTAGACGCCTGGCCGTAACCATAGCAACTGAATAAACCTAAATACCAAACGATTCGAATTAATTGAAGACAGATGTAAATGTTGTTTTCCATTTATTGCAAAATGGTGACTGCCCTGCAATGATTTGGGTTTTCAACCAAAAATAAGATACATTGGGACTGTGTGTGGTTTAGGGGTCGCGACCCAGCGGACTAATAGTTACTGTTTATGTTACGGTGACGTTACCTTATATTTCGTCTGATGCTCATTTATGTAGCACAAATATCACTCAAGGCTTTTGCATAGACTAAAATTACATCTCAAGTGGCCTACTGGAATTCTAGCTCGATCCAATTGGACAAATCTTAAATTTCATGGTAAAAGTAGTGCTTTAGCGGAGGGATCGGGCGGAGGTATATTGCAGTTCCAAACCCCTCAGCTGATGTGAAACTAGCTGGGTTAGAGAGAAAGAGGAGCTGGTGCACTGTCTGTTACAACTACAACACTGGAACAAATAGGTAACAAAAAACCCTTTAAGTATTATAATGTAGTGACACTCAAGCCAACACTTCTTGCTACCTTTATTGTTTTATAATATTTCAGTACGATGGCGGAATTTAGAGTTCGGGTTGCGAAAATACCTCGATTCCCGTTCCTGCTTTCATGTTTTTTTGTGTATCTGTGAGATTCAGGCAGGGGAAAGATATCAGAGGCCATTTCTTTTTGTCAGCTAACATTATTGTTAGCTAAAAGCAAAATACAGAATTTTAAGATCATTGTTTGCGGAATAGCTCACCAAAGATTAACATCTTGGCTTTTGTCTGTTGTACGTTTGGATGTTGTAAGAATCGTGTCTGTCTGGTGTCGAGTTGGCAACATTAAAACGCTTTAGCCACATCGAAGCTAAGTAGTTGGGATGCCAGAATAAGCTGCTACGGTTCTTCTTCAATTTGACGTTTTAACGACTCGTGGTGTAAAATAATCGTTTATTTACTGGGTTCAAATTCATAGTCACGATATATTTGTACAATAATAAAAGGAAACGAAACATTTGTAGTTTGCTATCATTTCGCCGTTTACGTATGAGCTGTAACGTCAACAATCTGAAGTATGGACATGGGACAAAGATCCGCTGACTAGTTAGCTTAACTGGCTAAGTTAAAATTAGCGTTCTAATTAAAGCTAACAGTTCGATAGCTCGCGTTTTTATTCGATGTTATTCCCTGTAGATACCCCTTATTTAAATTACCTGACTGGTTCTGGTTAGACAAGTGCCGTGGTATTTAACGTCATCAATACGTGCTCGTGGTATTCTTATTATTGCTACTCGGTTAGCATTTGTTAAAGGTTGGATAAAACAGCTGCGAGCAAAGGTTAGCAGTTACGCGATTAGGCTAAAGCAAACATGCGTGATGTTTGTAGCTAGTGGTAGCCACATACCCTGTTGTATTTACGTTGACAGTTGCTAAGATTCGTTCAGGGCCTGTCAGCTACCAGCCCGTCCAGCAGTGGTAGATGTCCCGGGTGACAAAACAACTATGGAGCTCATTTAACTTCGAGTTATATTAATCACCTCGTGTCACGTTATTATTGTATCGTGGCCCACTGTAACGTATCTATTTCAGTGGTTGATGGTTTTCGGACAGCTAGCTTGCCAGGTTAGCAAACGTTCGCATGATCAGTGAACGGCTGGTGCGAAGACAGTCAGACCGCTGCTGCCATTTTCGATGGGGAATCTCAGGTGATCGCAATGGTATCTTACCACATAAGGGGACCTCGTAGCCATTGACGTCAAATCTACTTGAGAAGTAGTGTAGGTATCGTGCGACACGTATAGGTTATTGAATGTAGATTTAATGATGGATTTAGATTATTGTTTTGCTTAATATGTTGACACTTATTTGCCAACTACGCATTTTCGTGTCACCACTGCCAAGTTAGCCAACGTAACTTCATTGTAGGGATCGCTTTGGTTTTGTTTACTAGTTTACAATGTATTAACATTCGAATATCGTTCATACAACAACCACGCGTTTATCTGTGTAGGTTCCATGTTTTTTCGATTTATCCCGATGCGATTTGGTCACTGTCAAAATGTATGGTATTAGGTTTTTAGTCGCTACTCATGCTAGCCGGTATTGCTAGCATACTACGTCAGAAATGTAGGCCTCTGTAAATCATGATATTAAAGTGTTTATTGCAGTATTGTTATTTCAATGTTGAAGCGGTGTGATATTTCTCTTTTACTAAACGGATAATCCGCTTTGTTAAGTATAACGTAATGTTATGGCCGCGTGGAATAGATCAGTTCATATAATGAAGGAATAAACAAAGACGAGGATGCACTGTCAGTACAGGCCTAAAATGGCCCTGTGTGCTTGCCAAATGTGGCGTATTTTTATGATCAATGATATAATGGTTTTAAGTCATAACTGTCATTCACAAGGATGCATGTAGCAGTAAAGCATGAATTCAAATGAATTCACAGGATACAGTACATATTGTTTGATCAAACAATTTCTGCAAAATGTGGTCAGAATTTTAATTGGATATGAAAATGTTGGTTATAAAAGTTAGAAAATTATGACTATAATGCGTTAGTATTTAATTTTGTGTGCTTAAGTTATTATTATGTTGGGGAGGTGTTTTTTTCGGACAGTTCCTTTTGATACTGCTTCAATCTACCTTTGTCAATATTTAAATTATTTAGCTTGCTTAATCATTATTT
>OOFH01000062.1:0-11802 GCA_900323355.1 Merlangius merlangus
TGGTTGCAGGTAAAAAGAGTGGGCTGCATACACACATTACACACAGACAACATTGACAGAAGACAATGGCATAACGGTAACAAGTGCTCCAGGCGTAGAGATATAGGTAAAACGTACACAATAGTACTATCAAAATACCGTTGACAAAATACAGAATAAAAACCACCATATCAAATACAAAAAAGCTGGGTCAATAAATAAATGAAGATTAGGAAGGCTGTGCATAATTTATAAAGATTAGTGTGTAGTCTACAAATAGCCTAAGTATTGTTCAGGATCTTAATAGCTGAAGGAACAAAACTACCTCTGTACCTTTAGGTTTTACCTGTAGGCATTTTAAACCTACGGCCTGATGGGAGGAGCTGGAATTCACCATGTAGTGGGTGGGATCCATCTTCTAGGATTGACCCAATCAGCCTCTGTAGCTGCCTAGTCAGGGTTTCTGGGTTCAGCTGTGGCTCTCCAATTAACCTACTAGCCCACCTCACAATCTGATTTTCAATCTGAGTTTTAAGTTTTTAGGGGTAGGTTGCTGAACCAGGACACCAAGCTAAAGGAAATTACAGATTCAATGAAGCATCTGTAAAACATAGTGAGCATGCATCTTTCTGTCAATATGGAAGGAGGACAGTTTCCTTAGACAATGTAGGCGCTGGTTCGCCTTTTTATACACAGCCTCACAGTTTGTCTCAAAACTTTGTTTGCTGTCGATGATGGTCCTAAGGTATTTGTAGTTGTGTACACACTCTATCTGACCATTTGCCTTGGGGAGTTTCCTAAAGTCTGCATGCATATTTTTTGTTTTGGAAATGTTCATCTGTAGGAAGGACCGTTCACCCTAATCTACAAAATCCTGGACAACTAGGCCATGGCCTGTCTCATTTCCTTGTAGCAGGCTGACAATGACAGAATCATCTGCATACTTGACAGATTCATCAATGAATCTGTCCTCCCTGCTGCTGCGGCACATGTTTGTGTAGAGAATGAACAGAAGAGGGAACAGAACACAGCCCTGAGGGGAGTCACTGGAGGAACAGATCTGGGCCCCTTTTCCCGATAATGATGGATCCACGTTTGTACGATCATTCTCCCGATGGATTTTGCGATCCATCGTAAATTTCTTTGGAGGGTTTCCCGAAACTCCTCTTAACATGAACGCATGTTCACTGCACTCACGACGTTCGTAGGATTTTAGGGCTTTCTTGGTTCACTGGAGAAGGTGGGCTGCGCACGGCGTCTCTGACCTCTTTAGAATAATTTGTATTATTGCATACCCCTGAATGTTTTAAGTTTTTTTATGAAGGAAGACACCCGCATGCAATAGTGAGTTCTGGTCTGAGCGTAGACTACAAATGCTATTAGGCTAACTATAGTCAGAGATGTTCGTTACTGTCTAGACACAGTCCAATAAATAGTGAACTTCATCACAGCCTCACTGAAGCGCCTACAGTGCTTAATGCAAACAATCGCAACAAAAAACGCCTGAAGAAATTCTCACACCCGCTGGTCTCAGCATGCGGCATGTCTACAGTAGCCTATAGGCCTATGTCTTCTATCGTTGATCAATATGAGGACATTTTAACCACGATGGTTAAATTAAAATCAGAGGGAGACTGCAAGTGCAGCTCATAAGCGACCTTCCACACAAGACCAATGGAATCATTTGATTTTAAAATATGCCTTGTGACGTGGCGTTTGATCGGTACATTTCGGCTGCGCATGTATTTTTGGAATTTTAAATTGCTGCAATAAATTATGTTGTTGTTGACTTCTAACATGTCTCCATCTTTGCTGTTTAAATCTAACAGTAGTCTATGAGTAATATATCTGCCGTAACCGCTGTCCTTGGTTGCGAAATTGCGCCAGCTGGGCATTCCGTGGTATTGAATGTGTTTTAATAAAACGCATCCAATACATGGAATGTCCGCTGGTGACGCCACTGAGACTAAAGGTGGCTACGATGCTCTTAGCATCCTACGAGTACCCCTGGAGTCCTCGTTAGCTATGAGCGTTTTTACGACGTTCGTTACCAATGATGCTTTCGGGAAACGGTGTGAAAACTGTACGATGCTCGTACAACGCACTTCACTAACCACTTAGGCTAACGATGCTTTCGGGAAACGGGGCCCAAGTCAGACAGTACTCCATTGACTCGCACTCTTTGTGTCCTATTACCGTAGTTAAAAAATCTCAAACCCAGCCCACAAGTTTTTTGCTCAAATCAAATTGCTCAAATAGTCTTTCTGTTAAAATTGAGTTGAATTGTGTTAAAAGCAGAGGAGAAATCTACAAATATAAGCTGAGCATGTGTTCCCTTACCTTCCAAATGTTTACAAAGCATGTTCATCATAGTGACTGTGGCATCCTCACCACCTCTGTGTGGCCTATAGGCAAACTGGAATTGGTCAATATCAGACTGTTTTCTTTCAAATTAAATTTCTCACTCGTTTTTCAAAAGTTTTCATGACAAGAGATGTCAGGGCAATAGGCCTAAAGTCATTCTGTACTTTGGGGCACCTTGTCTTGAGTAGGCCTACTGTAACAACTGCATCCTTCCAACATTTTGGGACTTGCTGGGTTTGTAACGTATTCTTGAAAATATAATGAAAAATTTTGCACAATTCCTTAGAAGATAACTTAAGCAGTCTACCGCAAATATTATCAGGACCACAGCTTTTATTTGCATTTATGGAAGATAATACCTTTTCTACATTACCCTCATTAATTGCAAAGTGATTCTGATCGACTAAAATATGACTGAGTTCCTGTACTTCTGTACTGAAGTCAAAATGTGTCAAATCGGGAAAATAATTCATTGAGTGTTAGCAAGGTCCGAATGTGAATCAAAATTCTCTAAGATGACATTGCTAATGTTTTTTGAGTTACTGATGGCTGCAATGGATTTCATACTTGACCAAGCTGAGCCCAAGTTGTTAGCAGCCATTTTATTTTCCAGAACTTTTTTGCAGTCCTTTTAAGCTCTAAGGATTTCAAATATTTTGTGGCTGCATACAATTGAGAGGCAGTCCCATGTTTAAAGGCACGTTTCTTAGCCTGTATGCAGGGTTTGATGGATTTAGTGACCCATGGCTTATTATTAGAATACATTTACAATTTTGCATGGGATGATAATTTCTCTACAGAATGCTACATAATCACATATTACATCGACTAACTGATCTAGGTCTTCCCCAAAAGCCTCTATTAACATATCCCAGTTACAGTCAAAACAGGCCTTTAGACACTGCACAAACTCTTCAGTCCAATCTTTAATGTCCTTTGTAGAGACCTTCTCCCTCTTCAGAACAGTTCTGTATATGGGCATGGGATACACAGTTGTGGGCTCCGTGGCCCAGAGAAGGTAGCGGAAGTGACTTACTTATATGTCCCCTTTACTGACCCATAGCATAGGTCAAGAGTTTTGTCCCGTCTGGTGGGGCTATATATTGGTGAAAGTTGGGGACCGACTTCTTGAGGGAAACATGGTTGAAGTCACCATATATGAAAGCCGGAGCCTCAGGGGAGATAGATTGCAGCTTTTGTACTACGTCATACACAGTTTTACAAGCGGAGGGGGTGTGTGCTCTGGGGTGTACTTGATACACAACTGTAATGAAGAGCTGGGAAAACTCACGGGCCAGGTAAAAGAGGCGCAACGACCCTGGCAAAAGATCCACTTTGGGGGTACAGATGCGATCTCTCACTGTTACCGACGTACAGTACCTTTGGTTAATGTAAAGACATACCCCTCCTCCCTGAGTTTTATTCGTCACCTCACTTTTCCGATCTAAGCGGTGCACCAAAGCCAGTGATCATGAGGTCCGAGTCCTGGTCGCGTTCGGTTAGTATTAAGGTATTGTAGCAAAAGTCTTAAGAACTTGTAACTGCAGATTTTGTATGCTACACTAAAGTCACAAATGTGTAACAGTAAATTTGAAGTCCTAAATATTTATTTTGCATGTGTACTCTAATGTCACAAATGTGTAACAGTACATTTGATGTTGTGAATATTTTTTCTACCATTGTAAACACTAAATAGGGTCTACGAGTTAACAATTCTGTGTTACAGGTGCACAAATCCTATCCTGTACATCACAACTTAATCAACGCCTATGGGCACAAGTGTAGCAAAAGTGATTCTTATCCGTATGAAGCAGATCGTCCGTGTGGGCGGGACAAAATTGCAGCATTAACCAATGAAAGTCGCCGGCAGGGGGTGCATTTTTCAAACTACACTGGGACCATCCAAGCAAACTCTTACTTTCTGGAGTCTTGAAAGTAGACAAGAGGGCATCCTACACGACGGAGTTGGGTATCTTATCTTAGGCCCCGTTTACACAAGGACGCTTGCGGGTGAAAACGACAAAATATTTTATCAGAAGTGCCTTTCGTTTACACGGTGACGGCGTTTTTGGGGCATGAAAACGTATAAATCTGAAAACGCCCTCCAGAGTGGAAAAGTTGAATACGCTCCACCGTAGCGCTTCCGTCTAAACTGCCAAGATGCAAAACACTGCTCCGATCTGCTCACGTCGCGTACGCGTTTACGTCACATGCATGTGTCAGTACAAGGAAATAAACAAACGTGTTGAATTATTTCCATGCGTCGGACCGTCAAGCTGCTCTGGCAGCTCTAATAAATTTACAGGAGTCTTTCCACGAAATGTACAGGATATGTACAGATTACAGATTATTACTGAACAGAGAAGGATCTGTAATTATATTTTCGCGGCGCAGATAAGAGAAGTAGTAAGATTCTACGCATGCGCTCAGACATGGCGGTGTTGTATGATAGTGTATCACAGCACCACCTAGCCGCCTGGCATGCATACCCAATCGAATTCCACACACTTTTGCGTCACCGTATGCACGCAGATTTCCTCCCGCAAACGCTCGTCTAAACGCGAAATAGAGAGTGAAGACGCAACACCACTTTTGCGTCTTCTGTTCAGACCGTCGTCGTGTAAACGTAGCCTAAGTGTGGCACGGTTTGATGTGAAATAACATAGCTCGGCTGGCTGGCTGGACAGCGTGAGAAGGAGGGGTTTTGGGAGGGTAGAGTAGGATTCTCGTTAACTAAGAGAGGTATGGGCTGGCTATAATATTTTAATTTGTAGAATACATCAGCGATAGAATTTGACTATCGATCAGCATTGACTACGGAGTGCAGTGTTACAGTTTGCAACTTTGAAATAAGTTCCTTAAAGGTTTATTCACTGATTGAATAAAAGAGTACTCACTAACACCACCAAGATGTAAACAAGTGAAATGGTGCAAAGCCTACAGATTTATAGCACTCTGATTCTGAGAACTATCAAAGTTTTCACTTCAGCTTCAAGCTGAGAACTGCCTGAACTCTTGCATCAGACCCAATTTATAGCACCTCGGCAGGGTAGCTGAGGGGTGCCGGGTCGCCCTATCCCCTTAAAATCCACCTGACCGTAACAATATGAACTATCTGTATTGTAATACTATATGAAGTAGGTTTTAAAAGGTGAAATATGCTACATTTATTTATATATAATGACTTATTATGAATTCACTGAATTGGTCTTGCATTATTCATTATAATCCTCACAATGAATGAAATGCCAAAGTAATCCTGAGCGAATGTCCAAACCGACACACTAAAGTCAGAGCTGTCTGCCATCTGAAACAACGTAAATAACGTTGTTTCAGATGTAATTATTTTTTAATTGTATTTTCATATCACATGCAAGTAGCTCTGGTATATTGAGGTATGCGTACAGACTCTAAGAACAATCTGGGGTATGTCCAACTTGATCCTTTCCCACCACCTCATACTTTCAGAAGGTCAGAAAATAGATTTGGGCCCGCGGCCAAAAATGGATTTACAAGGGAAGAAAAGGACATCTATATCAAGGGTGGAGTGCACCACAAGATTTCTACCATTCCTTATGCATATTATTAATATACAGCCAAGTCAATACAGCAGGCAGAAACTACACTGTTAACTTAATAAAACAATCTTTATCATTCATCCTTGACAAGTTTTGAAATAGGTTTGGCAGTCCAAGGTCCTTATATAGGAGAGAGTTGTCTTTCTCCACCCTCCTCCAAGACGCTGAACGAACACGAGCGCAAGATGAGCCGAGCTCAACATATATTGGGATGAGCACAATTACTCTTCTTGGACAATGACAGCCGGCGAGGAGTCCCACACAATCAGTTCATCAGCTAATGTATACGTGTACAGTTAATTGTTTAAACCAGCTCATGTGGCATCCGTCTTGAGATCCTTCAAGGCTCTTAGCTGTCTCCATCTTTCATATGCAACAGCAGGATTTAAAGTTTTAGCACGGCTCTGGTCATGTTTTAAGGTCAATCTTTAATTTAAAGTCACCCATGGTTCATTTGCATGAAAACACATATTGACTATATTTGAGTTATGCAGTTCTCAGCATCTGACATTTCAAGTTTTTATCACTAGTTTTGTGTCCGCCTATTTGCATTGTCATGCTTCAAATTCTCAGACACCAATGTTTTGAGTCATTTATAAAACCATCAATAGCCTATACATACATATTTGGTTTAATCATTATATTAAATAAATTGTGAACGAAACAGTGACATATCTCTGCTTCAATTCAAACTTATCCGGAGCTGGTTGATGAAAGGGACTTACTCAAATGACCATTTATTCTTTACATGGGCTTGTGATACTGTTTTTGTCAGTAACACAAAAATTTGAAAACAATGATAATCTACTGGAAGATTAACCTGCAGGACAGGATAAGGATGGTTCTAACTCAATCAGTAGCTACTGAAGCTACTGATTGACAAAAGCAACTGATCAGTAGCTACTGAAGCTACTGATTTTCAGCAAGTAGATCTGCTATGTACAAAGTATTGCGTTGTAGTGATGTGTCTCATTCTGGCAGCCACAATGCTCAAGGTCAATAACAAAAACGGGATTATGTGTGACTAAATCTAGTTGGGTGCCTGTGTATTCAAACTGCTAGTGAACTCCTTTATTGAGTTTGTCCTCTTCCAGAAATTACTCTGCTAAATTTCCTATTGCCCCTGGAACTACTGACAGTCAGACGTATAAAGTGAAATATTAATTTTGAGGCACAGCCTGTGCTTTCAATCTAATAGAGATTATTGTTAAATTGCTATACAATTATGAGCTATAAATGTCAAAGTCAACAAAAGAAAAGAAAACACTTAACTATTTAAAAAAAATAATTAAAGGTCATTATGTGGATTTACCAAAGCCCTGACAAACAAACTGACTGACAAGCTATTTAGGGGGAGCACTCCAGCTCTCTTATCAACGTGAGACCCTTTCTCGCCCGATTTCGGAGGGAAAAGGGCAGTTTGTGTTGGTTAAAGACCGCCTTTGGTAAATCCAGGCATCTTGCCGTAGGAATCTATTCTTGACTGGAGCTACTGATTGCGTTTTGTCAATATCAAAGTGACAGAAATCACTGTCAAGCTAGAAGAACATACCTGCTACAAATACTGAGGGAAAGCCAAAAGCGTATCTATTTTTGCTTTTAGCCCAAAAGAGGCGTCTTCCACTCCAGCTGTCATCGAATGTGACAAGACTTCCATCCGCATTGACAGAGCTTCAAGCCAACGCTCCCCAGAATAAAGAGACAACATACACTTGGCAACGGCGGCGGATGAACTTGCAACCCGGCCCTTCTTGATTTCATTACCTCTCTCTCTACCTTTTGGTTTTTACTCTCCTTTTATGTTTCTCTCTACCTTTGTGCATCTCTTTCTCACTACCTTTGTGTTTGTCTTATTCGTTTTATCTCTTTGATATTTATTCTGGTTGCATACATTATCACACAATCTGATATCTGCATATTTAATGTTTTCCATGTTAGAATGTGTGGCAGGACAAACACGAATGGAATGTCTGCACAGTACTTCAAAACATTCCTAACAGTTAATGTTTTCTAAAAACATCTTTCAAAAGGTTGCATAACTCTTAGTGAGGAGTTTCCAATATATACAATAATGGTTAGAAAAGTTGTTGCTTTTGTGTATGTGTTTTGGCTCTTGAGTTTTTGTTGTGGCTTTTGCGTTTGTGCTGTTTCGTTAATGCGTTGCGTCTTTTGAATTGTATAGGGCATGTTTAAATGATATTCTCACCAATTTACAGTTGCTCTTAGTTTTAGTAATTCATATTTTATGCCTGGTATTAATTTACAATTTTACAAAGGCTATGCATGTACAAGAAAGGCTATGCAAATGTCAGTGTCCATTTACAAAATCCGTGTTCTTATGCTTTATTCTCGTAACTCTTGTGAGTCTTTTCACAACGCCGGAAACAAAGCCACTGGGAGGTTTTGTGTTAAATTCTATACTCCTAGGCAGGGCCTTTAATTGTTCCAGCTCCTGCCGTCACAGGATCCATGACCTCCCTGATTGGAACCTGCACCTGTTTGCATATTTTTGTTGCATTTAAAATTTTATAATTTTTTTAATTTAAATACAATCACTCTGCATTTGTTTAGCAACAGTGTCAACATTCTCATAATGGCGGAAGTTGTTGTGAGAATGCCGCTGTTTTTGGTAACACCATATAGAAAAAAGTTAATTCACAGTGCGTGTCTTTCCCTGTCTTATCAGTGCCGCCGTAGACCACTGCTGCAGTAGCGACCGTAGTCTTTACTGGGCTACACTGTCATATCAGAAAATACAACAACCTCTTTATATCGGTGCGTTGTTTGTGATGTCATTCTTGCTCAGTTTCAGCACAGTAGCACCAAGATGCACCGTTGATTTGATGTGTTTCCGTGCCCACTACCGTGAGTATTTTCTCCCTCATCACCCACTCGATCAGCAGATCAGCAAATGAAGCACTGGTCGTACGTCTTTTGAAAGAGACAGTTTCCTGTGATTACGCCACTTTCGGACCGACAGAGGTAACCTGATAGGAGGGAACATGGAGCCACTGGGCAGAAGGTAACCTTCATCATGATGAAGCTTGTTATTTCCCACTCAAATAGAAATCAGGAGATGCTCAGAGGACCTCCATCGACACTTCTGAAAGGTCATTTTTAAAAGTTGGAGAGACCCTTGTTAAGCTTGTTGAACTTCCTTTGTCTGGAATGGTTCGGTCTCTTTCAACCTCTAATGGATCGAAATCACACCCATTTCACAACATTATACACAAAAAATTATTTGTATTACACTTTTTTTATAGAGGAAATACTTGAATGTCTGTCATTGTTCAACCCCATTGTAGATAATATATAATAAGAAAAATAAAGATAACAATCCAAAAGTTCCACTTTAGAGAACAACCTTTGCTTGCAAATATGATGGTTGAGGACGTAAATTATGCATTGTGGTTTTGTGTAAGAGAAATGGCCATTATTAAATAGATTATTATTATATACAGTATATATACATTATATATCAAGACATTATCTCGAAAACCAGCTTCATGTAGGTTTTTTAACTGCCAAAATGGAAACCAGTAACAAAGCACACAGTGCTTTAAATCAATACAACATAAATTATGTGGATAAATTGGACTTATATTGGCATAATTCAAAAAGCATATTTATATTGATGTGTGTTTTTCCTCTTTTATGACCCAAACTAACCAATTATATAGAATTTAATGTAGTTAACTCAGGTCCAGCCCAATAATTCTAAGCCCACATTTTCAAATTCACTTGTGGCAAGACGAATAAAAAGATCTGCTTTTATCTATCCTCTAATTTGTAACTATCCCACAGGAGTGGTAGGTACGTCATTAACAAAACAGGATCAATACAGGTGGAGTTGAAGCAGATATATATTGACTGCAGCACTTACTAATCCGCATACTAGAGATGATGAAATACACCACCATGTTACAAGACGGATCGGCACAGTGTTGTCTTACGTAGGTCATGTCTACCATTAATAACTGGGCAGCAAGCTGGTGACCTGTTTCCAGCAAGTGCCAAAAGTACCATGGTCAAAACTAGTAGAGGCAGACAACCACTAGAACCAATCCCATAATCTAGCTCCATAAGACTTGAGGAGGGCTTTTCAATCCGCTGCTTTCTTTCTACCGTGGGAAGTCCCACTAAAACAGGGGACAAGCTGTAAGAAGTCACTAGGATTCGGTCGATTCAATGATTAATCTAAATGGGAAACCAGTCAGCTTCTAGGTTGTTGAGACTAGGTTGTTGCAGCACTATGATAATGAAGATGGACAGCTGGAGACCGGAGGGTTCCAGCATTCTGGACAATGGATATCTGAAGACTTCGGATGGGGGAGGGCTGAAAACAAGAGGGTTCCATGGTTCTACTTACGAAGATGGAGACTGGGTGGTTCCAGGGTTCTTTTTAGGGCGATGGAGAGCTTGAGACCAGATGGTTCCAGAGTTCTGCTTACGAAGACGCAGAGCTGGAGACCAGAGGGTTCTAGCGTCCGTCCTATGCTCTGTCCATAGCCTAACAATTAGGATTCATGTCATGTGTTCAGGCATTGGGTTCCATTGGTATGCATGGCCGTGAAAGGGTTATCCAGGTTAGAAGGGATGGCGCCTGGTGGCAGGGCCTGAGGCCTAGCATATTGTCTCCCGTCAGGTAATCAAGGGATTTACATGTCTTGGCTCTGCATGAACCAGTATTTATGTGATGGTAATGTTGGACAATGATTTATGTTATGATGCTTAGTAAAGCCGCACTGATATGTAAAATATGGGGTTCAGGAGGTAGAGCAGGTTGCCTGGCAATAGGAAGATTGCTGGTCCGATTCCTCTGCTCATTTTAGTGAGCGTGTCAAGGTGGGCCTGGGCGAGATGCCTTACTCTAACTGCCTCCGACAAGCTGGCTGACAACAGGTCTAAAAGCGCTACATAAATGCATGCAATTTAACATAACTACATCCTCCTCCTGTGGTGCTTATACATCGATGTACAATGAGATACCAAAATGGACAGCCCCACGGCTCTGGCACATGACCCTTAATATCCCATGCAGGGTGATGTCCTAACAGTGTAGAAAAAAAGAACCTCAGGGAAGAAAAGCTGTTTGCAAAATATATGAGAGCAGCAGCAATTCTTTAATCAATAAAAACCTTAAAGTGCAGCGGGTACTGTTCTGTTATAACGCTTCCGGAAGCTATACCCCTGATATAAACTGACAAGAATATTTTTTATTTATAATCATCATATAATCTTAATGTGATTCACCTAAGTAATTTACTTATACATTCTGTATTTATATTGGATTCAACGTAAACACAACATTTGCCATGGTATTACAAAGTGTGTCTCGCCATAGATTCAATCCAAACACATAAATAAATTAAAAATACAACAAACCGTTTGCATGAACATAGGAAGATATTGAAAGTGAGAACAGTACTCACAACCAGACAAGGTTTAGTTGTGACCAATCAGGTCTCAGGTGTATTCCGTGACATTGAGCAAAGTAGAATCCATTGGCTCCTTCCTATTACATAGAAAACACCGGATTCTCAAACAAGCAACCAAAAGTTCTCAACTTTTGTAAAACTCCTGCATGGGGGATACATGCACGAGGCCACTATGGATAACCCTCTTCAGTGGAGAGAGAGTGACAGCGGAACCTGCTGAGTGCAAGCCATGTATACTACACCTTTTCTAAGTGCTACATAGTCAAGCAGTAGCCCCACTTCCAGTTCCTTCTAATGCATGCAGGTATCTGCCTTGAATGGCAACCCCTGACAGATCCTCCATTAATCTGCAGCCAGATAAGGCTGGCTGTTAAGTGTGGATGCCCTGGGACCCACACACATCAACTCCGACCTGACACCTGTCTCCAACTGTGACAGAGAGT